>JAKOGI010005536.1:0-10507 GCA_029747015.1 Carnegiea gigantea | reverse complement strand
TGAGAGCTTCATGGTCGTAATGAAGGATGAACTCACCTCCAACTAAGTAATGACGCCAATGCTCCAATGCTCTAATGATTGCATAAAACTCCTTGTCATAGGTGGAGTACTTCTTCTTGGCATCGTTGAGCTTCTCACTAAAAAAGGCAATGGGTCTCCTCTCTTGAGATAGGACAGCTCCAATTCCTACCCTAGATGCATCACATTCTACTTCAAAGACTTTGGTAAAGTCAGGCAAGGCTAGAACGGGGGAACTAGTGAGCTTCTTCTTGATCTCTTCAAAGGCTTGTTGTGCTTGCTCATTCCATGAAACCTCTTTGCCTTTAATTACCTCGGTCATAGGAGCCACGATAGTGCTGAAATTTCTAATGAACCTCCGGTAAAATTAGGCTAGGCCATGAAAACTCCTTACTTGAGTGACGGATGTAGGAGTTGGCCACTCTTGAATAGCCTTGATCTTGCTTTCATCAACTTGGAGGCCTTGGGCGGAAACAATGAAACCCAAGAATACCACTTGAGGAGTGAAGAAAAAGCATTTCTCCATATTGCCATAAAGTTGTTCTTGTTAAAGAATCTCCAAAACTTGTTGCAAATGCTTGGCATGCTCCTCCTCGGTCTTGCTATAGACCAAGATATCATCAAAGTAAATGACAACACAAGTTCCAATGAGGGGCTTGAGAACTTGGTTCATGAGTCTCATAAAAGTGCTCGGGGCATTAGTAAGCCCGAATGGCATTACAAGCCACTCATATAAACCTCCTTTAGTCTTAAAGGTGGTTTTCCATTCATCACCTTCAAAAATACGAATCTGATAATAGCACTTCTAAGATGAATCTTAGAAAAGATAGCGGCTCCATGTAATTCATCCAATAGATCTTCCAATCGGGGAATAGCAAACCGGTACTTGATAGTGATCTTGTTTATTGCCCGGCTATCAACACACATACGCATGCTACCATCCTTCTTAGGAACAAGGAGGGCGGGCACGGCACATGGGCTTAGACTTTCCCGAATTAAAACCTTGGACAAGAGATCATCCACTTGTCTTTGGACTTCTTGAGTTTCGCTTGGAGACATCCGGTATGCCGGCTTGTTTGGAAGTACGGATCCGGGAACGAGGTCTATCTTGTGTTGGATAGATCTTGGAGGGGGGAGGCCATGTGGAATTTCTTGTGGAAAAACATGGTGATAGGCTTGTAGAAGAGGGGTGAGTAGTGGATGTGAGGGAGATGATGGCTTAGACTCTTCTTGTAAAAGTATCAAGCCTTTAAAAGACTCATACTCATGGTGCTCAGATTTGAGAAGAGTAGTAAAGAAGACTTCCAAATGAGGATTGTCTTTTGGCTTAGAGGGGGAAGGACTTTTGAGAGGGTAAGAGTGATTTTCTTACGGTCCTTGAGAAAAAAGTAAGTGTTCATCCGGCCATCATGGATGACACTTCTATCAAAAAGCCATGGTCTACCCAATAATATATGGCAAGCATCCATGGGGACTATATCACACCAAATCTCATCTTTATAGTTTTTCCCAATTGAAAAGGAAACAAGACAACGGTGAGTACTTTGCAAACCTTTGCCTTGATTCAACCATTGTATGGTGTAGGGATTTGGTCGAGGAGAGACTTGCAGCTTGAGTTTGTCCACCATAGTTTTTGAGGCAACGTTAGCACAACTACCTCCATCAATGATAAGGGAACAAACCTTGTCTCCTACGGTACACCTGGTGTGAAAAATGGCTTCTCTTTGCTCCATGTCCTTTTGAGTGGCAATTCCACTCAAGGCCCGGCGGATAACAAACAACTCTCCTTCATCGGGGCCTTCCTCAACTTCTTCCAAACTTCCTTCTTCAAAGTGCTCTCCTTCTTCTTCATCATAGGCATGTTCATCACATGCTTCTTGGTACTCCGCTAGGAAAACAATCCTCCTGTTTGGACACTCAGATGCATAGTGTCCCATGCCTTGACACCGAAAGCAACGAACCTTGTCCTTTGATTTGGGCTCTTGTGTGGAGGGTTTTGGAGGGTTTGGAGTGGTGTTTTTGGTTTGTGGAGGTGGGGGATTTTGTGGACGAGGAGGGTAGTACGGAGGCTTTTGTGTGGGGTAAGGACGAGAGAGAGGCTTGGAAAGGACACTCTTTCCCTTTGATTTCTTTTGTTGCTCTGCCTTGTAGGCTAGAGAACTCAAGTCATCTAGGGATGAATAGGGTTGCAACTCAATTACATGAGCAATGGACTCATCAAGACCGGTCAAGTATCTTACCAAGGTTTGTGAGTCGTCTTCTCTCAAATCGCATTTGCGTAGGAGTTGTTCAAACTCCCGAGTGTATTCTTCCACACTCTTGGATCCTTGCTTGAGTCGATGGAGCTTGAGATAATTGTCTTGCACATAGTGAGAGGGAAGAAACTTGGCCTTGAGTTTTTCTTTCATTTTGGCCCAAGTTCTGATTTTCCCTTCCCCGTTTCTTGCTCTTTTCGCTCCAAGGTTAGCCCACCAGATTGAAGCATATTTTCTGAGTTTAAGGGCTACGAGTTTTACCTTCTTGTCCTCCGGGATGTCCTCATATTCAAAGATCCTCTCAATGGTGTGCAACCAATCGAGAAATAAGTCCGGATCAAGTTGGCCTTCAAATTCGGGGATGTCAATTCGGACACCACCAATATTTCCTCCTTGCCTTCGTCTCCTTGGGGGTTCCTCATCACTTGAATTGCCATGGGAGTGATGGACTTCCTCTTCAGATTCAACCACCGGTTCATGAGGATGAGAGGGAGTGGGGCTATGAACCCACCTTCTTTTCTCCTCCAAAAGTTGCCCCAAGTTGAGTTCGAAGATAAGTGAGTTGTGCTTCTAACTCTTCCACACGTGCTTGGTCGCTTCTTGTGGACTTTGTAGACATGTTGGAGATGCGTTGAAGGAAGAATATGCAGCAGGGAAAGTGGCACGGTCGGGCAAGGGGGCACGGTCAGGCCGTGCTATGCTTCGGCTGAAGAAAATGCAGAAAAGTAGAGTGGCACGGTCGTGCTTGGCGGCACGGGGGCACCGTGCTCCGTCTCGACTTGAAGATTCCTGGCAAAAGAATATGGCACGGTCGTGTGTTGTGGCACGGGGGCACCGTGCTGCTTCTCTGGTCTTCAAGACTTTGGATTGCCGGTTTGTGCCTCTTTTTTTTTTTGTATTTTGGCTTTTTGGGATGTGTTTGGGTATGATGTGGGTCACTTAAAAGCCTTGCTCTGATACCAATTGATGTAGATGTGGGTGGTAAGTGAACCAAATCAACTCAAACTCAAACTAATCAAGAATCAACCAAAGAAAAGTGAATATGGTGGAAGATAGTTTGAGATGGTTTGAAGAATAATAACAAAAAGAACAAGGATAAACAAGACCTTGTAATTAAGATAATCCTTCACGGAGCCACTCAATGACTTGATCTTGGGCTAATTCTCTTGTCTTACCAAGGAATCACTCCAATTGGAAAAGATAGAGAACCTAGAACACCACTTGAATTAGCCAAATTCAAGATATAGAACTAGTAATTTTTGAGACACAAATGAGAATCACTCTCAAAGGTGCTTGTATTACTTTGGAAATCTCTTACAATGCTGAATTATTAGCTTCACATGCCCCTCCCCTTTTATAGACTCAGCAAAAGACAATCAAAAGACTCAAATAACTCCTAACAATTAAAACTAGCTAATGAAAAGTCTAAGAAAAATGAAAAGACACATCATAAAGGGGGTGGGGGAGGTTACAAGGAATATTCTAGGATTTTTGCAGCTGATTACATCAATCTAGAAGAATCTAAAACGTGCACAATATCAGCCACACAAATATATGTAACCTAAGACTCTTCATATTCACAGCATTAATCCTTGCAACTGCCTCAACTTCAACAGAGCATAACTTCCAGAATACTGGGCCAAATCACGCGTTCTTGGGCTTGTTAGAAAGCCCTGGAAGTCTATTTTCCAGAATGGGCTCATTGGCTCAATTTGGATAAGCGGTTTGAAAGTTATGGCCCAAACAATGCACCTATCGCAGACTGGACTGGATCAGCACAACGTATCTTTGAGTGATATTTTGCCCAATCAAATGATGTCCAAATTAAATAAAAGTGGGCTTATTTTAAAGCTGACATCTTAAGCTTCAAAACCATGTGGAGCCTCAAGTTGTGGGTCCACGTTAGGTAGGCCAAAAGTGCACACAAAATCGGGAAATTTCTGGATGAAGGCGGCACTACCTCTTCGGGCATGAACGCCAATTTCCGGCAAAGTTTGGCAACTTCCTTGACCTCTTGAAGCTTGAGTGAATCCTCCTTGAGCTGAGCTTGATGGTCCTTGGGCTTCTCACGATGGCTGAGCTTGATGGTCCTTGGGCTTCTCACGATGGTCTCCATCAAAAGCTCATTTGTGTACTCTCAAGGCCATATAAAGCCTTGTATGTTCATTTTGAAGGAATAGAGTTGAATTTTCAGTAGAGAGAAAAGACTTTGTGTCTTGTGATTCCCTAAACACTTAACTTGCTTATCCTTAATTGTGGCCGATTAAGGTGGTGATCAAGTGAGTCTCAATCTTTGGTTAGGTGGTGAATCTTATCCTAATCCAAGATTGAGGTCCCTAAGCTAAATGATTAGTGGTGTATCTTATCTAATCATCTAGCTTAGAACTATCCAAGTTTCATTAAACTCTCTTGAAGTTCACAAACTAGTTCTTGGTTTCACTCCTCTCAAACCATGAATTACCTTTGTTCTTCTTAGTGTCTTTTTTATCCTCCTTTACTTCCCTCACTTCCTTACTCCTTTGATTCCTCTTATCCACACAAAATCAAGCCTTGACATAGCTGATTGCATCGAACTTCCAACAATCTTCAAAGCTACCTTAAACCGTGGAAAGGAACTTACCTAGGCAAGCTAGGCAGCGAGTTGGCACGGTCACCCCGTGCCCTTGAGCACAACCGTGCCACCCCTGGCCGTAAGAGTTTGCTTGTTTTCTAGCCTCCTTTGACGTGAGTTAACTGGGGTTGCTATCCTTCCCTTGGACTTACATCATTTTTGGTATCAGAGCAAGTTCAGAACTTGGCCTGAACCTGATGTATATGTGGGTGGCAAGTGAACCAAATCAAACTCCAACTCAAAATAAGCCAAATTGGGAAGAGAAATGAAAGATGGATTAGATGGATGAAGAATTTCACTACACAAGAAAAAGGAATAGAACAAGATCTTGTAATTGAGATAATCCTTCACGTAGCCACTCAATGACTTGACCTTGGGCTAATTCTCTTGTCTTAACCAAGGAATCACTCCAATTGGAAAAGGAAGAGAACCTAGAACACCACTTGAATGAGCCAAATTCAAGATATAGAACTAGGAATTTTGAGGCACAAATGAGAATCACTCTCAAAGGTGCTTGTATTACTTTGGAAATCTCTTACAATGCTGAATGATTAGCTTCACATGCCCCCCCCCTTTTATAGACTCAGCAAAAGACAATCAAAAGACTCAAATAACTCCTAACAATTAAAACTAGCCAATGAAAAGTCTAAGAAAAATGAAAAGACACATCATAAAAGGGGGTGGGGGAGGTTACAAGGAATATTCTAGGATTTTTGCAGCTGATTACATCAATCTAGAAGCATCTAAACGTGCACAATATCAGCCACACAAGTATATGTAACCGAAGACTCTTCATATTCCCAGCATTAATCCTTGCAACTGCCTCAACTTCAACAGAGCCTAACTTCCAGAATACTCGGCCAAATCACGCGTTCTTGGGCTTGTTAGAAAGCCCTGGAAGTCTATTTTCCAGAAAGGGCTCATTTGCTCAATTTGGATAAGCGGTTTGAAAGTTATGGCCCAAACAATGCACCTATCTCAGACTGGACTGGATCAGCTTAACGTATCTTTGAGTGATATTTTGGCCAACCAAATGATGTCCAAATTAAACAAACTTGGGCTTATTTGAAAGCTGAAATCTTAAAATTCAAAAGCACATGGGCCCTCAAGTTGTGGGTCCACTTGAGCTTGTCCAAAAATGGTCACAAAAATCGGGTTCCGCAGGGATGAATTCGGCACCAAATTTCTAGCAAAGCTTAACCTCTTTTTGACCTCTCCATAGTGTCGCGAGTCTTTGAACTCCCTTAAGAAGACCAAATAGGCACATTTCCATGCATGATCTTCTTTGACCCTTTTCTTCTTTGAAATTGGACTTGAATAAAAATGATGCATATGGAAATATGCATCATACGCCCCGGGTTGTTTTGAGTTTGTCCTCAAACTCAAAGGGTTGGCAAGCTTCTCATGAAGGGAGGCATGCTTATGAAATGGGAGCTCTTGTAGGAAGTGGTCAAAGGGCATCACCTCTAGAGGGATATAGAAGAGGGTGAGGGGAGGATGATAAAACGGGTCATACCTGGTGGGGAGAAGAGGCGGAAGTGGGAAATCTTCTTTGGGGGCAAGGGTTTGGGAAGGATGAATGAGGGTTAAGGCTTGTCGGTCCTTTTGTGGCTTGGGGCTTTGGCACGATGGAATAGTGGTCAAGGTGATTTTCTTCTCATCCTTAATAAAGGAGTAGGTGTTGAGGCGCCCATGATGAATTACATGGCGATCAAACATCCATGGTCTACCCAACAATATATGGCTTGCATCCATAGGAAGAATTTCACACAATATCTCATCCTTATAGTGGTCTCCAATAGAAAGAGAAATGAGGCACTGATGAGAAATGTATATACCTTTGCCTTGATTTAGCCATTGGATGCTATAAGGCTTAGGATGGGGGGTAGTCTCAAGTTTGAGCTTGTCCACCATGGTTTTGGATGCAACATTTGTACAACTACCTCCATCGATGATGAGGGTACAAACTTTCCCTTGAATAGTGCCCCTTGTGTGGAAAATCGCCTCTCTTTGCTCCAAGCCTTCTTGAGTAGCAAATCCGCTCAATGCTCGCCTAATGACAAGCAACTCACCTTCATCGGGGCCTATGTTAACCTCTTCTTCTTTTTCCTTCAAACTTTCCTCTTCTTCATGGTCATGCTCCTCAAAAGAAGCTTGGTACTCAGCCAGGGAAACAATCTTCTTGTTAGGACACTCAGATGCAAAATGTCCCATACCTTGACAACGGAAACCACGAACCTGGTCTTTTGGCCGTGAGGGCACTTTTGTGGGAGGTGGAGGGGTGATGGGAGGGACACTTTTGGCGGGTGAGGGTGTTTGAATTTGTGGGGGAAAGTAAGGTGATTCTTGAGAAAAAGGACGGGAAGGAGTCTTGGAAAAGATGCTCTTTTCCTTAGATTTCTTTTGTTGCTCTACCTTATAGGCTAGAGAACTCAAGTCATCTAGGGATGAGGAAGGTTGCAACTCAATTACATGAGCAATGGACTCATCAAGACCGGTCAAGTATCTTACCAAGGTTTGAGAGTCATCTTCTTTCAAGTCGCATTTGAGAAGGAGTTGTTCAAACTCCCGAGTGTATTCTTCCACACTCTTGGATCCTTGCTTGAGTCAATGGAGCTTGAGATAATTGTCTTGCACATAGTGAGAGGGAAGAAACTTGGCCTTGAGTTTTTCTTTCATTTTGGCCCAAGTTCTGATTTTCCCTTTCCCGTTTCTTGCGCTTTTCGCTCCAAGGTTAGCCCACCAGATTGAAGCATATTTTCTGAGTTTAAGGGCTACAAGCTTTACCTTCTTATCTTCCGGGATGTCCTCATATTCAAAGATCCTCTCAATGGAGTGCAACCAATCGAGAAATAAGTCCGGATCAAGTTGGCCTTCAAATTCGGGGATGCCAATTCGGACACCACCAATATTTCCTCCTTGCCTTCGTCTCCTTGGGGGTTCCTCATCACTTGAATTGGCATGGGAGTGATGGACTTCCTCTTCAGATTCAACCACCGGTTCATGAGGATGAGAGGGAGTGGGGCTGTGAACCCACCTTCTTTTCTCCTCCAAAAGTTGCCCAAGTTGAGTTCGAAGATAAGTGAGTTGTGCTTCTAACTCTTCCACACGTGCTTGGTCGCTTCTTGTGGACTTTGTAGACATGTTGGAGATGCGTTGAGGGAAGAATATGCAGCAGGGAAAGTGGCACGGTCGTGCAAGGGGGCACGGTCAGGCCGTGCTATGCTTCGGCTGAAGAAAATGCAGAAAAGTAGAGTGGCCCGGTCGTGCTTGGCGGCACGGGGGCACCGTGCTCCGTCTCGACTTGAAGATTCCTGGAAAAAGAATATGGCACGGTCGAGTGTTGTGGCACGGGGGCACCGTGCTGCTTCTCTGGTCTTCAAGACTTCGGATTGCCGGTTTGTGCCTCTTTTTTTTTTTTTTGTATTTTGGCTTTTTTGGGATGTGTTTGGGTATGAAGTGGGTCACTTAAAAGCCTTGGCTCTGATACCAATTGATGTATATGTGGGTGGCAAGTGAACCAAATCAAACTCCAACTCAAAATAAGCCAAATTGGGAAGAGAAATGAAAGATGGATGCGATGGATGAAGAATTTCACTACACAAGAAAAAGGAATAGAACAAGATCTTGTAATTGAGATAATCCTTCACGGAGCCACTCAATGACTTGACCTTGGGCCAATTCTCTTGTCTTAACCAAGGAATCACTCCAATTGGAAAAGGAAGAGAACCTAGAACACCCCTTGAATGAGCCAAATTCAAGATATAGAACTAGGAATTTTGAGACACAAATGAGAATCACTCTCAAAGTGCTTGTATTACTTTGGAAATCTCTTACAATGCTGAATGATTAGCTTCACATGCCCCTCCCCTTTTATAGACTCAGCAAAAGACAATCAAAGACTCAAATAACTCCTAACAATTAAAACTAGCTAATGAAAAGTCTAAGAAAAATGAAAAGACTCATCATAAAAGGGGTGGGGGAGGTTACAAGGAATATTCTAGGATTTTTGCAGCTGATTACATCAATCTAGAAGCATCTAAAACGTGCACAATATCAGCCACACAAGTATATGTAACCAAAGACTCTTCATATTCCCAGCATTAATCCTTGCAACTGCCTCAACTTCAACAGAGCATAACTTCCAGAATACTCGGCCAAATCACGCGTTCTTGGGCTTGTTAGAAAGCCCTGGAAGTCTATTTTCCAGAATGGGCTCATTTGCTCAATTTGGATAAGCGGTTTGAAAGTTATGGCCCAAACAATGCACCTATCTCAGACTGGACTGGATCAGCATAACGTATCTTTGAGTGATATTTTGCCCAATCAAATGATGTCCAAATTAAACAAACTTGGGCTTATTTGAAAGCTGAAATCTTAAAATTCAAAAGCACATGGGCCCTCAAGTTGTGGGTCCACTTGAGCTTGTCCAAAAATGGTCACAAAAATCGGGTTCCGCAGGGATGAATTCGGCAGCAAATTTCTAGCAAAGTTTAACCTCTTTTTGACCTCTCCATAGTGTCGCGAGTCTTTGAACTCACTGAAGAAGACCAAATAGGCACATTTCCATGCATGATCTTCTTTGACCCTTTTCTTCTTTGAAATTGGAGTTGAATAAAAATGATGCATATGGAAATATGCATCAGAACCCCACGTCATTCCCAGCTTATCTCTGAAATCATTTCAAACACAATCAAACACAAACCGTTCATTCCTGCGATCACAATGAGTACTAGCATGTCTGGGGAAGAAAGGCTTGAAGTTCTTTCTAAGCAAATGCAAGAAATGAGTGTGAGCAATCGAGAACTCAAAGCACAAAATGAGTACTTGAGGAAACAGCTTGGAAACCATATGAAACAAAAGCAGAAACTTCAAGAATCACCAAGCATTCGGAATGGAACAGACTATGGCTATGAAGAGGAAGCTAGCAATGCGTTCTCTGAAGAAGAAGTACCATTTGAAAGAATGCAAAGAAGAGCGCGACCTACTTTCAACTCTAATGAGATCAAGGTTGATATTCCTGAGTTTGAGGGTAAGTTAGATCCTGATGAGTTCATTGAATGGTTACAAACGGTGGAGCGTATTTTTGAGTTCAAGGAGATTCCAGAAGATAAGAAAGTCAAAATAGTTGCTCTTAGATTAAGGAAATATGCCTCCTTATGGTGGACAAACCTTAATGCTAAGAGAACTAGAGAAAGGAAGAGTAAGATTGCTACTTGGGACAAAATGAAAGCCAAGATGAAGGCCCGGTTTTTGCCTTCTACGTATGTCCAAGATCAATACATGCTCTTTCATCATTTGAATCAAGGCAAGATGAGCGTTGAAGAATATACTCGTGAGTTTGAGAAACTCATGATCAAATGTGACATTCATGAGCCTGAAGAGCAGACCATGGTACGTTACCTAGGAGGGTGATGTATATTTCCATATGCATCATTTTTATTCAAGACCAATTTCAAAGAAGAAAAGGGTCAAAGAAGATCATGCTTGGAAGTGTGCTTATTTGGTCTTATTAAGTGAGGTTAAAAACTCACGACACTATGAAGAGGTCAAAAAGAGGTTAAACTTTGCTAGAAATTTGGTGCCGAATTCATCCCTGCGGAACCCGATTTTTGTGACCACT
>JAKOGI010005535.1:7500-10545 GCA_029747015.1 Carnegiea gigantea | reverse complement strand
TATATATATATATATATATATATATATATATATATGTATGTATGTATATATATATTTGCACAAATGACGCTTCATTGAACCATAAACGGATGTATACACCCCCGATCATCTCTATCCTGTGATGTATATATCACAGCCTATTTTTTATGAGGTGAGTAATCTATACAAGTATTGTTATTTTTCCTATGCTGGTGTATCTGCAGAACTCTTTGTGTAATGTGGCCCTTAATTTCTTTCGGTAACTCATGTGCTGGTAAACTTTATTTTTGAATAGCATCCTGTTCCTGGCAAGCCATATATGGTAAATCACTGCATTAGCCATTGCCTGGATTAATCTTCTCAATTTCCTGATCATCTTCAGTTTAATTAGAGAAGTGGTAAATGCCTCCATCCCATCAAGCTGCAGCTTGAAATCCCATTCTCTGAAGAGTAGAGTCCAGATATCTCTGGCATACTTGCATTCAAAAAATAGATGCTCTTGTGTCTCAAGACTATGCTGACACATCTTGCAGTCTATAGAAGGAAGGCTTGTGTACCGCCCAAGTCTATGAAGCACTAGTAATTTTTGGTGCATGAACAACCAGACAGTGAAAGAATGCCTTGGTATACTTATTCTAGACCACACCAATTTTGCCCAATGAGGTTTAATTGCATCCTGAAGCAACCAAGTATATCCTTCCTTGACCCTGTACTCTCCTTTGGGGTATGCCCTGAATCTTTCTTTCACTTTTTGCAACTTCTTCTAGTACCAACTAGTGTCACTTTTTGGGGTGTACTCCCACCAATCCTCATCTCTTATGTACCTCCCATGAATCCGTTGGACCTATAAGTTATCCTTTTTCTTTGCTATAGCCCATATTAGCTTTCCTACACATGCTATATTTCATCAATTCAAGTTCTTCACCCCTAGCCCTCCTTGTTTCTTAGGGGTGCAGATTGTGTCTCAAACCATATAGGGTGCTTTTTTGTAAGCATCACTCCCCTCCCATAAGAAGTTTATGCAAATTTTTATAACCTGGTTCGCCACCTCTTGTGGAATAATGAATACTTGAGCCCAGAAGTTAAATATGCCAAAGAGGACTGTATTAACCAACACCAACCTTCCTGCCTAGGAAATATATCTTGATGTCCAGACAAGTATCTTTGCTGTGATCTTATCAACTAACATTCTGCACTCCCCTTTTGTGAGCCTGCTGGCTATTATAGGCATCACTAAGTACCTGAATGGGAGGTGGCCCTCTGTAAACCCTGTAATATCCAAACATTCCTGTTGAGTATGGGAGCAGTCTCCCCTAAAGATAATATTGGACTTATCCAAGTTTGCTTTAAGTCCAGAGCACCTAGTGAACTCATAAAAAGCATTCATCAAGAGCTGAAGTGATGCTGGTTTTGCTTTGCAAAAAATGATCAAATCATCTGCAAATATGATGTGGGTGAAGCCCAGTTTCCTGCAATGATGGTGGTACTCAAACCCCTGCTGTGTACTACCTTTTTCAAACAATCTTGAGAGATATTCCATGGTTAACACAAAAGGTAATGGGGATAGAGGGTCTCCCTGTTTCAGGCCTCTCTTTGCTTTAAACCACTCTTCCTGATGCCCTTTGATATTAATAGCAAACTGCTTTGGAGTAATACACCTCATGATCCACTGTGTGAAAAGGGGGGAATATGAGTGCATTGAGAAGCTCTTTGATGAAGTCCCAATGGACTGAATCAAAGGCTTTATGCAAATCCACTTTCATTGTACAGCTGGTAGCCTATTGCTAAATCTTGGCGTAGCAACACATTAAAGAGCAGCTTTCTCCCTTTGACAAAGGCTCCCTGACCTGCATCAATGATATGGGGGAGAACCTCCTTAAGTCTGTTACATAGCAGCTTAGTTGTGCATTTGTAGATAACATTGTAACAAGAGATTGGCCTAAAGTCCTTTGCCCTTTCAGGATTTGGGACTTTGGATAATAACACCAGCTTGGTTTGTCTATAATAACTGGGTAAATGCCTCCCTGAAAAGAATTCTTTTATGGCTGAACATACCAAAGGGCCTATATCTTCCCAGCATGCCTTATAAAAACCATTATTGTTACCATCATGGCCTGGTGACTTGTGATTTGGAATAGAGAACAACACTTTCTTAATTTATGAGTCTTCAAATGGTTGACATAACATAATCTGTTGTTCAATAGTCAGGCATTGCCCTAGCTCTATCACTTACAGGTCAATATTTGTTCTTTGATGATCCATCATCCCCAACAGGCCTTTGTAATATTTAATCATGACCTCTGATACAACTTCAAATCCCTCTACTCTTTAATCATTTTGATCTTTTATGTGGAAGACACTTATCAAGGCCTTTCTTTGTTTAATTCTAGCCATAAAAATCCTTGAGCATTCATCTCCAAATCCAATTCACTCAGCTTTACTTTGTTGTTTGATGAGTAAAATAGCTGAATGGTTGATTGCAATATAGTTTTCTTTGCTACTTGCCTCCTTTTGAAGTAATTCAGTGTTAAAAGGATCCTGTTGCAATAGGGCTTGAGTATGAAGAAGGTCATTTCTTGCCCTTGCTTGCTGTACATAGATATCAACATATCTACTCTTGTTCAGCTGTTTAAATGGATGTCTTAGGCTGCTTAGAACATGCTGGAGTTTCTTTAAAATGGAGCCACTTTGATTCTGTGCTAGGCTATGCTTTACCATGTCCTTAAAACCCTTGTCCTTTGTCCACATGTCATAGAATTGAAATGTGTTCCTGGGCCTTGGACAGTGGGGGAAACTCAAAATGATAGGAGTATGGTCTGACAGTCTCTGTGGAATATAATGCATATATGTGTAGGCAAAACCTTCATACTAGCTCATTATGAAAGGCCCTGTCAATTGTTGACCAAACTGTCTTGTTTGTCTAAGTGAAAAAAGCCCCCTCATAGCTAAACTCTTGCAGTCCACAATGTTTGATGCATGCTACAAAATCACTAACTTCTCCATCTGTAACATCAATCCCTCCTATTCTTTCCCCCTGATTAAGCACTGAGTTGAAATTCCCAAGTA
>JAKOGI010005535.1:0-2500 GCA_029747015.1 Carnegiea gigantea | reverse complement strand
CAGTAGTGGAAATAATATTTGAATGACAAACTAAGCATGTTTATGTCCCTTAACTGAAATATATGGATGTAATCGTGTTTCATGCTTAGTTGGTTTAACTTAGCTTGCTAAACGTCCGTTTCAAGCTAAGATCATATGAATGCCTATTATATATATATGAGTGTATGGTTATAACGGTTGGTTGTAGCGTACTGCTATTTGTTAGCTGTATATTCAGTAAGTTAAGCATTGGTAAATTGCGTAAGTTTATGTATCGCTTTTCAGTATATCCTAATGATTAGGATGCTTGATTGTAAATTGAAAACCGAGATGATAGTTGGATGGTTTGAAGAAGAACTATGAGTGGTTCGAGGTTCCTGTGGTATGGTGCTTGTGAGGAGGGAGTCTGGGTTATGAATTAACCGCAATCGTGTGGATTGCGAGGCCATGTGTGGCTCATTGTGTTGAAATGATTACGAAGGGTTTAAATGTGATATGTGTATCCCCTTTCCCTTGTATGTTTAAGATGTAACATGTGTGTGTAAAGGTGATGTTTTGGCAAAGGACTTTTCACGTGTTTTAAATGAATAATAGTTATGTCTAGTAGCGAGCAATGACCTATTTTAGCTATAAAAACATTATTTGGGAGTGAACCTGCTTGAACGGGGGAATCCCTAAAACATTTTTATAAAGGTGTGAGTTGTATGATAAGTGATTTTACCAGAAGAAACAACAAAATTATTAGCCGTTATGGCCCATGCGCTTTAAAGTGGATAAGATAATGTGCTTCGGACAATATGAAAAGAACGATGTTAACCTAGGGGAAGGTCCGGAAACCCTAGAGGCCCTAACGAGGGTTAATGTAATGGTCCGATATGTTAGATGTGGCCATCCCGGGAGCAAGAGCTTAAGTGTGAGCATTAAGTCTCACCATGGGGTTGAGAATAGATCTCACCCAATCAGCACCTGTAATGATCTTATGCCAGAAGTATTTTCGTACTAAGTTAAGAAAAGCAATTGACGCTTGGCCATTTTATATGTTTCGAATGAAAGAAAGTTTTTATGGGCCCTAAGAGGGGATATGGAATGAAGTATGAAAGGCTTATAAGGGTCGTTGTATGACCAATACGAAATGAAATCTCTTTTAAAAGATCAAGAGCCTCAAGAGGTCGAGAAAATGTTTTCAATGAAAGAAAGTTTTCAATGAAAGAAAGAAAGTTTTTAATGGATGCTTTACGGAATGATTCTTAGGCATGGTTGAATGTGGATTCCAATATCATGTGGCCTCATCCTTATCCATATCAAACCTATCTGATTCAAAGTGCATGAATTGAGAAAAAAAGTTATAGCATGTTAAAAGTTCCATGAACGAAGGCATCTCTCCCAAAAGAATGAACATTGATATGTGAATAGTCTACGAGGGTGTCATGTAGCTTGATATGATGATTAATAATATATAAATGCTTGATACGTGTTTATGTGTGCCTTATGTATATTCTATGAATGAAATGCCAAGAAAAGTGTGATTATGTAAAGAGATAACCTTATGCGCACATCATATGAATGATGGTTCATATATAGTTTAAATGGAATGCTAAGAAGTTATGTTATAAAAAGAAAGATCCCTATACTTAATCCTCGATGCTTACTTATGTGCTTAACTACTTGTTATTAAAGGAACTTAGTTATTAAGGGACCTAGAAATATGTTTGAGTGGTTAAGATGAAGTTTTCATTCAACGATCCTTCCATAAGGGTTTTATGGACGCCTAATATAATAGTAAAGTATGAATACGTGATATGTGACTATTAAAGATATTACTGCCTGCAACGGTTTTGGTTTTAAGGGGGTGGGGGGACACTCACTGAGCGTGTGGTTGTTCATCCCACTACTCTTTTCTCTTTTCCCCAGGTTTTCTTTATAACCGGAAAAAGTTGAATCAGCTATGTCAAGATGAAATCTGTTCATGGCTGCAAGGTGTCGTTTGTACTCATTCGAGGGGATCTTACGTGTTTAATGAAGTCACCTTATGTATTCTCAGTTTGAAATGTTTGTAAACAGGTATTCTAAGTTCATGTAATGCATATTGTTGATGAGTCACTCTGTAGGGCCTTATGAGCCAACCATCTAGTTAGTTAGATGTCTTTTGATTAAAGTTAGTTTTTTTTTAGGATGTAAACCCCAATACTCCGGTTGTGTGAACAGTTGAGTTGTATCTTCCATTTCTTTTTTATTCATGAATTAATCTGGTTGTTGTACTCCGAGCGAGTAGCTCATTGAGTTATGAACTCTGACGCGTGGCCGTTGAGTTTCTTTTAATGTTTTGCGCTTCCGTTGATTACAGGGACTTTTTGTAAGGCTTTTATCCTGAAGACGGTCAATTTCTAGGGGAAACTCTGTCCGTTTCGTCCCAGAATTCAGGTAGAAAGTTAAGAAAACATAACGCTTTCGGCCCTAGGGGTTGGGGGTGTTACAATACATATACATACATATATATATATATATATATATATATATATAT
>JAKOGI010005534.1:0-10548 GCA_029747015.1 Carnegiea gigantea | reverse complement strand
TATATATATATGTATACTTGTGTGTGTATATTTGTGTGTGTGTGTGTGTGTGTGTGTGTGTGTGTGTGTGTGTGTGTCTATTTATATATATATATATATATATATATATATATATATATATATATATATATATATATATATATATATATATATATATATATATATATATATATACATACATCTATATATATATATATATATATATATATATATATATATATATATATATATATATATATATATATATATAATAGATATATATATATATATATATATATATATATATATATATATATATATATATATATATATATATATATATATATATATATATATATATATATATATCTAAATGTGTATATATATATATATATATATATATATATATATATATATATATATATATATATATATATGTATATATATATATAGAGATATATATATATATATATATATATATATATATATATATATATATATATATATATATATATATATATATATATATATATATATAACACCCCCAACCCCTAGGCCAGAAGCGTTACGCTTTCCTAACTTTTTGCTTAATTCCTGGGATGAAATGGGCAGA
This sequence comes from Carnegiea gigantea, assembly GCA_029747015.1. Taxonomy (NCBI): domain Eukaryota; kingdom Viridiplantae; phylum Streptophyta; class Magnoliopsida; order Caryophyllales; family Cactaceae; genus Carnegiea; species Carnegiea gigantea. The sequence continues at coordinate 9,956 of JAKOGI010005534.1, read as the reverse complement.
GTTCCCCCTAAAAACTGACCATTTCCAGGCTAAAAGCCTTACAATAAGTCCCTGTAAATCAATGGAAGCGCAAACATTTGAAACATAGCTCAACGGCCACACGCCGGAGTTCATAACTCAACGAGCTACTCGCTCGGAGTACAGCAATCAGATTGATGCATGAATAAAGAAGAAATAGAAGATACAACTCAACGGTTAACAAAACCGGAGTATTAAAATTTACATCCCAAAACATAGCTAAATTAAATCAAGAAGACATCTAACTAACTTGATGGTTGGCTCAAGCGGCCATATAGAGCGACCTTTATACCATATGCAATACATCAACTAGAATAATCGTTTACAAACCTTTATAAACTAAAAGTACATTACATGACTTCATTAAACACGTAAGATCCCTTCCAATGAACACATACGACACCTTGTAAGCAACAATAGGTTCCTTCTGGACTTATCTGACTCAACTTCTTCCTGTCAGAAAGAAAACCTGGGGAAAAGGGGAAAGAATAGTGGGATAAGCAACCACACGCTCAGTGAGTGTCCCCCAACCCCCTTAAAACCAAAACCGTTGCAGGTAATACTATCTTTACTAGTAACATATCACGTTTCCATACTTTACTATCATAATAGATATTCATAGAACCTTTATGGGAGGATCACTAAGCATAAACTTCACTTCGACCACTCAGTCATATTTCTAGGTTCCTCAACGACGGAATTCTTTACTAGCAAGCAGATAGGCACGTGAGTAAGCATCGAAGGCTAAGTATAAGAATCTTTTCTTTTCATAACATAACTTCCTAACACTCCATTCAAACTACACATGAACCCTCAATCATATGATGTGTATATAAGGTTATCCCTTTTTTTTATAATTACACTTTTCTTGGCATTTCATTCATATAATATACATATCACACACATAAACACATATCAAGCATTTAAGTACCTTAAACATCATATTAAGCTATATGACACCCTCGCATGCTATTCACATATCAACGTTCATTCTTTTAGGAAGAGACGCCTTCATTCATGGAATTTTTAGCGTGCTATAACTTTCTTTCTCATCTCATACACTTTAAATCAGACAGGTTTGTTATGGATAAGAATGATACCACATAAGATTAGAATCCACGTTCAACTATGCTTAAAAATCATTCATAAAGCATCCATTGAAAGCTTTCCTTTAATACATAGGCTAAGAATCCACATTCAAACATGCTTGAGGGTCATTTCATAACTCATTCATTGAAAGCTTTCTTCCTTTCGTTGAAAACGTTTTCTTAGTCTTCAAAGGAAGTTTCGTTTCGTTTGGTCATGTAACGACCCTTATAAGCTTTTCATACATCATTCCATATAGCCTTTTGGGCCCATAAAAAGAACTTCCTTTCCTTTCTAATCGTTTAAAAATGGCAAAGGGCCAATTGCTTTTCTTAACTTAGTACGAAAGTACTTCAGGCATAAGATCATTACAGGGTGCTGATTGGGTGAGAACTATTCTCGACCGCATAGTGACACCTAACGCTCACGCTTAAGCTCTTACTCCCGGGATGGCTACATATGACATATCGGACCATTACATTAGCCCTCGTCAGGGCCTCTAGGGTTTATCCGGACTCATCCCCTAGGTTAACATTACATCATATCATATTGTCCGCAGCACATTATCTTAGCCACTTAAAGCGTATCGGCCATAACGGCTAGTAATTTTCCGTTTCAAACAATAAAATCATTCAACGTATAATTACCATCTCCCTTTTGTTAAAAACATTTTGGGGATTCCTCCCAAACACTATTTGAATAGCTAAAATAGGCCATAGCTCGTTACTAGACACGGCTATTATTCATTTAAAACACATGAAAAGTCATTTGCTAAAACATCACCCTTTCCATACACATGTTACATTTTAATCATACAAGAAAAAGGGAATACACATATCACATTTAAACACTTCGTAATCATTTCAACACAATGAGCCACACATGGCCTCGCAATCCACACGATTGCGGTAATTCCACAACCCGAACTCCCTCCTCACAAGCACCGTACCACAAGACCTCGAACGCTCATAATTCTTTCCTCAAACCATCCAACTACCAACTCAATTCATCGATTCATTAATCACAACATATTATCATATTAGCTTATGAAAAAGGGAGTGAGGTTTAGGCTCTTACCTGAGCAACCAGCACCATTCAGCGGTGTGTTACAACAAGCGTACATATAGCCACATTTATCCATAAATCGACAACTCTTCATTCAATAAACCAAACATAATTTGATTCTAAACATATACGATACATTTCGAAGCAACTTACCTAAGCATGAATGTACTAAAAAGAGTTCGAATTTATTTCATTTACACACATAATACATTAGCTAGTTCAATTCGAATGGGAGCCAAACACGTTAAACTAACTTCGTTTTTAATCCCTTTTCAAACAATAACTCATTAACTCGATTTGAAGCTAAATACATTAAATTAACTTCGATTTTAATTCCGTTTTAAACAATAACTCATTGACTCGAATCGAAGCTAAATACGTTAAATTAACTTCGATTTTAATTCTTTTTTTTTTCATACATTAACTCATTAACTTGAATCGAAGCTAAACACGTTAAACTAACTTCGTTTTAATATCTCAAGCATGATTTACATTCATGGATTCGAATCGACGCTAAACTTATTTAAATTACTTCGAATTAACATCTCAAGCATGAATTACATTCATTGTTTCGAATCGACGCTAAACATATTTAAATTATTTCGAATTAACATCTCAGGCATGATTCACGTTTATTGGTTCGAATTGAAGCTAAACGCACATAATTCGCATTAATTTACAATCTCAGGCATCCATTAACTACATGCATTCGAATTGACGCTAAACGCATATAATTCACTTCGAATTACAATCTCAGGCATCAATCAACCAAATGAATCGAAGCTAAACATGAATAGCTCATTTCTTGACATTTCTAATGAATTTAACAAACCCTAATTTGACATGCAACATCAATCTGCTGAAATTCATTTGAAAATTAATATTAGATTAGGAGGCGAAGAACACCCACCTGAATTCGCCTAACAGTGAAGTCAAGCAACGGGAATTGAAGGCCCTAACCACCGAACCGAACCCTAGCCCGAGCTCGTGACTCCCGGCCCTTCAGCTCACGGTTTCGCGTCCCTTGCTTCCCCTGAGGCTTGGTTTGGGTCCCAATTTATAGAGGAGGCTGGGATGGGGGGTGGGTTGCCGGTTTTGACAAGTGTTGGCCGGTTTTTGGGTGGCTGGGACGCGTAGGGTGAGGCTCGTGCGAAGTGGCGACGTTTGGTAGTGGAATGGGGCGGTGGGGACGCGCGGTGTGGAGCTCCCCTTCACTAGTGACGTATGCCGACCAGTGACGCGTGCCCACCGGCGACGTCGCCAGGTGTCTGGCCGGCGAGGGGGAGGGAGAGAGAGAGAGAGAGAGACGATTAGAGAGAGAGAGCGTGCGGTGAGAAGGGGGGGTCGGGGTCTCCCGACTTCGGTCCCCCTTTTCTCCCTTTTCAATCTCTTTTTTTTTTTTTGTTTGTTTTGGGTTAAACTAACAACGTTCAACTAAAACCGCTAGTCCAATCTCAAATGTCTTGTTCTAAACTCAAATCGATACATAACCCTTCATCAATTATTCAAACCCAAATACATCGAAGTTCGATTTAATAAGCCTCGAAACTAATTCTAAGGTTGAAAAGCTAATCGTTTTCAGGAAACGACTAAATAAATCGAATAACGACTAAATTGAATAATCGATATAGTTTAAAGGCATAAATGGCACGAATTGACTTTGAAATGAATAGTAGCAATAATAATATCCTTTTTAATAAAAGTATAGCTCCCAAAAGCACATCGATTAATAATTTAACTCATACGGTTACTAAAAATACGATTTTAGGACGTAAAAAGGACATTTAATTAGCTTAACGGAAAATGAAAATGCGGGGAGTTACACTCTCCCCCCTTAAAAGAATTTCGTCCTCGAAATTCAATATCTAAGTTCGGTCTTTCCTAGAATGCGCACACATAACTAGGATCTACGCGATTGGTTTCCAAAAGGTCATTTTGAAGATATTACTTTTTCAATCAAAAGAAAATTGTCTCATGGTATTCAGTCTCCTCCTCGCCAAGCTCTTCAAGCGTCTACTCGCTCTATTTAGGTGCCGAGGGCAAATCGCATTGAAGAGAGGCAAATGAGTTGGCGTGGAAAACCATATCGAGTTTGTTTTGAAAATGAAACATAGATTTTCGATGATCTAGACTCAGTTTGCATGGCAAGCAATAATTCTATGCATATGCATCTATAAGTGGGCATCTAAAGGCACGACAATTGAGACAATGACATCTTAAGGTCATACACTAGCAGTCTTATCCTAAAACATGAATTCAAGTCACTTTCGGGATCACAATGATTAACATGGAGACTACTATAACACATTTAGAGTGATAGAAATGTCACATAGCACCTCATAGTATCATTTAAGCATAATGGAATTGCATAATATTAGCAATCCAATATTCTTAAGCTTAGGAGTCTCGGGGAGCATGAACGCGTCTAAAACATACATTGCAAGCAATTTACAAAAGGAAAACATATGCACCAACATTCCGATGTCTGTACATCAATCCCAGCTAACCTTTAGGCTTTTTCATTCGCGACAACTTGTTCAGGACATGTCAGGTTCGTATGAAGGCAGTTAACTTAGACAGGTTCATTCAAAGGCATAAGGATATTGAGTCATTCCAAAGTCAAATCAATTGATCAGGAAGCTATCACATCGCACCTAAGCAGTAAAAACATCATGTTACATCACCTTGACAATGAAGGGACTCAGAGTAACACTTGAATTCACATTGACGTCACGGAGGGGTTAATAACGGAGCACTGACGGTCAAAAATCAAGAATCAACATAAACTAGCGTATCATGTCGAGAAGAATAACTTTGAAATGGAATGCTAAGGCATAATGTAAGTCGATGGTTTTGATGGCGGGGAGACTTCCCGTAAAGTCTCTACTTAGAACCGATTGTCTCTTCAGTCATAAATTCATACAAATGAAGGGTTATCCTCATTTAATACATTAATGTTTGATTCATTGCAAGAATATGCGAGCACAGGCTTCTAAGGACGTCTCATCATGCTAATTAAATGTCCTTTTTACGTTCTAAAATCGTATTTTTAGTAACCGTATGAGTTAAATTATTAATCGATGTGCTTTTGGGAGCTATACTTTTATTAAAAAGGGTATTATTATTGCTACTATTAATTTCAAAGTCAATTCGTGCCATTTATGCCTTTAAACTATATCGATAATTCAATTTAGTCGTTATTCGATTTATTTAGTCGTTTCCTGAAAACGATTAGGTTTTCAACCTTAGAATTAGTTTCAAGGCTTATTAAATCGAACTTCGACGTATTTGGGTTTGAATAATTGATGAAGGGTTATGTATCGATTTGAGTTTAGAACAAGACATTTGAGATTGGACTAGCGGTTTTAGTTGAACGTTGTTAGTTTAACCCAAAACAAACAAAAAAAAAAAGAGATTGAAAAGGGAGAAAAGGGGGACCGAAGTCGGGAGACCCTGACCCCCCCTTCTCACCGCACGCTCTCTCTCTCTAATCGTCTCTCTCTCTCTCCCCCCCTCCCCCTCGCTGGCCAGACACCTGGCGACGTCGCCGGTGGGCACGCGTCACCGGTCGGCATGCGTCACCGGTGAAGGGGAGCTCCACACCGCGCGTCCCCACCGCCCCATTCCACCATCAAACGTCGCCACTTCGCACGAGCCTCACCCTACGTGTCCCAGCCACCCAAAAACCGGCCAACACTTGTCAAAACCGGCAACCCATCCCCCATCCCAGCCTCCTCTATAAATTGGGACCCAAACCAAGCATCAGGGGAAGCAAGGGATGCGAAACCGTGAGCTGAAGGGCCGGGAGTCACGAGCTCGGGCTAGGGTTCGGTTCGGTGGTTAGGGCCTTCAATTCCCGTTGCTTGACTTCACTATTAGGCGAATTCAGGTGGGTGTTCTTCGCCTCCTAATCTAATATTAATTTTCAAACGAATTTCAGCAGATTGATGTTGCATGTCAAGTTAGGGTTTGTTAAATTCATTAGAAATGTCAAGAAATGAGCTATTCATGTTTAGCTTCGATTCATTTGGTTGATTGATGCCTGAGATTGTAATTCGAAGTGAATTATATGCGTTTAGCGTCAATTCGAATGCATGTAGTTAATGGATGCCTGAGATTGTAAATTAATGCGAATTGTGTGCGTTTAGCTTCAATTCGAACCAATAAACGTGAATCATGCCTGAGATGTTAATTCGAAGTAATTTAAATATGTTTAGCATCGATTCGAAACAATGAATGTAATTCATGCTTGAGATGTTAATTCGAAGTAATTTAAATATGTTTAGCGTCGATTCGAAAAAATGAATATAATTCATGCTTGAGATGTTAATTCGAAGTAATTTAAATAAGTTTAGCGTCGATTCGAATCCATGAATGTAAATCATGCTTGAGAAATTAGAAACGAAGTTAGTTTGATATGTTTAGCATCGATTCAAGTTAATGAGTTAATGTATGAAAAAAAAAAGAATTAAAATCGAAGTTAATTTAACATATTTAGCTTCGATTCGAGTCAATGAGTTATTGTTTAAAACGGAATTAAAATCGAAGTTAATTTAACGTATTTAGCTTTGAATCGACTTAAGGAGTTATTGTTTGAAAAGGAATTAGAAACGAAGTTAGTTTGATATGGTTAGCATTGATTCAAGTTATTTAGCTAATATATGAAAAGGAATTAAAAACGAAGTTAATTTAACGTATTTAGCTTCGAATCGAGTTAATGAGTTATTGTTTGAAAAGGAATTAGAAACGAAGTTAATTTGATATGTTTAGCATCGATTCAAGTTATTTAGCTAATATATGAAAAGGGATTAAAAACGAAGTGAGTTTAACGTGTTTAGCTCCCATTCGAATTGAACTAGCTAATGTATTATGTGTGTAAACGAAATAAATTCGAACTCTTTTTAGTACATTCATGCTTAGGTAAGTTGCTTCGAAATGTATCGTATATGTTTAGAATCAAATTATGTTTGGTTTATTGAATGAAGAGTTGTCGATTTATGGATAAATGTGGCTTTATGTACGCTTGTTGTAACGCACCGCTGAATGGTGCTGATTGCTCAGGTAAGAGCCTAAACCTCACTCCCTTTTTCATAAGCTAATATGATAATATGTTGTGATTAATAAATCGATGAATCGAGTTGGTAGTTGGATGGTTTGAGGAAAGAATAATGAGCGTTCGAGGTCCTGTGGTACGGTGCTTGTGAGGAGGGAGTTCGGGTTGTGAATTTACCGCAATCGTGCGGATTACGAGGCCATGTGTGGCTCATTGTGTTGAAATGATTATGAAGTGTTTAAATGTGATATGTGTATTCCCTTTTTCTTGTATGATTAAAATGTAACATGTGTGTGGAAAGGGTGATGTTTTAGCAAATGACTTTTCATGTGTTTTAAATGAATAATAGCCGTGTCTAGTAACGAGCTATGGCCTATTTTAGCTATTCAAATAGTGTTTGGAGGAATCCCTAAAACGTTTTTAACAAAAGGGAGATGGGAATTATACGTTGAATGATTTTATTGTTTGAAACGGAAAATTACTAGCCGTTATGGCCGATACATTTTAAGTGGCTAAGATAATGTGCTGCGGACAATATGATATGATGTAATGTTAACCTAGGGGATAAGTCCGGATAAACCCTAGAGGCCCTGACGATGGCTAATGTAATGGTCCGATATGTTATATGTAGCCATCCCGCGAGTAAGAGCTTAAGCGTGAGCGTTAGGTCTCACTATGGGGTCGAGAATAGTTCTCACCCAATCAGCACCCTTTAATGATCTTATGCCAGAAGTACTTTCGTACTAAGTTAAGAAAAGCAATTGGCCCTTTGCCATTTTTAAACGATTAAAAAGGAAAGGAAGTTCTTTTTATAGGCCCAAAAGGCTATATGGAATGATGGATGAAAAGCTTATAAGGGTCGTTATACGACCAAACGAAATGAAACTTCCTTTGAAGACTAAGAAAACGTTTTCAACGAAAGAAAGAAAGATTTCAATGAATGAGTTATGAAATGATCCTCAAGCATGTTTGAATGTGGATTCTTAGCCTATGTATTAAAGGAAAGCTTTCAATGGATGCTTTATGAATGATTCTTAAGCATAGTTGAACGTGGATTCTAATCTTATGTGGTATTATTCTTATCCATAGCAAACCTGTCTGATTTAAAGTGTATGAGATGAGAAAGAAAGTTATAGCACGTTAAAAATTCCATGAATGAAGGCGTCTCCTCCTAAAAGAATGAACGTTGATATGGGAATAGCATGCGAGGGTGTCATATAGCTTAATATGATGTTTAAAGGTACTTAAATGCTTGATATGTGTTTATGTGTGTGATATATATATTATATGAATGAAATGCCAAGAAAAGTGTAATTATGAAAAGGGATAACCTTATATACACATCATAGGATTGAGGGTTCACGTGTAAGTTTAAATGGAGCGTTAGGAAGTTATGTTATGAAAAGAAAAGATTCTTATACTTAGCCTTCGATGCTTACTCACGTGCCTAACTGCTTGCTAGTAAAGAATTCCGTCGTTGAGGAACCTAGAAATATGACTGAGTGGTCGAAGTGAAGTTTATGTTTAGTGATCCTCCAATAAAGGTTCTATGAATATCTATTATGATAGTAAAGTATGGAAACGTGATATGTGACTAGTAAAAATAGTATTGCCTGCAACCGTTTGGGTTTTAAGGGGGTTAGGGGACACTCACTGAGCGTGTGGTTGCTCATCCCACTATTCTTTCCCCTTTTCCCCAGGTTTCTTTCTGACAGGAAGAAGTTGAGTCAGATAAGTCCAGAAGGAACCTATTGTTGCTTACAAGGCGTCGTATGTGCTCATTGGAAGGGATCTTACGTGTTTAATGAAGTCATGTAATGAACTCTTAGTTTATAAAGGTCTGTAAATGATTATTCTAGTTCATGTAATGCATATGGTATAAAGGTCGCTCTGTATGGCCGCCTGAGCCAACCATCAAGTAGTTAGATGTCTTCCTGATTTAATTTAGCTATGTTTTGGGATGTAAATCTTAATACTCCGGTATTGTTAACCGTTGAGTTGTATCTTCTATTTCTTCTTTATTCATGAATCAATCTGGTTGGTGTACTCCGAGCGAGTAGCTCGTTGAGTTATGAACTCCGGCGTGTGGCCGTTGAGCTATGTTTCAAATGTTTGCGCTTCCGTTGATTTACAGGGACTAATTGTAAGGCTTTTAGCCTGGAAATGGTCAGTTTTTAGTGGGAATTCTGCCCATTTCGTCCCAGGAATTAAGTAAGAACTTAGGAAAGCGTAACGCTTCTGGCCTAGGGGCTGCGGGTGTTACACATATACATATAAATTTATATATATATGTGTGTGTGTGTGTAAAAATATATATATCTATGCATATATGTGTGTGTGTGTGTGTGTACGTACATACGTACATATATATGTTTATGTGTATATATATATATATATATTTATTTGTGTTTATATATATATATGTATATATACGTATATATGTACATATATATATATATATATATATATATATATATATATATATATATATATATATATATATATATATATATATATATATATATACACGTATTTGTGTGTGTCTGTGTCTATGCGTGGATATGTCAGCGCAGATCTCTATATATTTATATGCACACACGCACGCCCGCACAAACACAAAAACACTCACACACAGTTATGTGTGTGTGTGTGTGTGTGTGTGTGTATATATATATATATTTATATACATATATATATATGTATATTTATATACATATATATATATGTATATTTA
>JAKOGI010005533.1:0-10558 GCA_029747015.1 Carnegiea gigantea | reverse complement strand
TCGAAATTACCAAAATTCCCCTACGGACGCCTCCTGGCCCTGAAAGCCACATTAGAGGCCCTTTTTTACTGCAACACACGGATGAAACCGCATGCTTGCACGGGGCGATGAAGGTGGTCGAGCTACCGCCCGTAACGCACGTTTAGCCCACCTCTTCCGAGCTGTCAGTTTCGAACTTGCGACCTCTTTGGAGCTGGCGTGTTGCATGCGCGACTCTGCGGCCGCGTACCCTCAATGAAACATTTGTTCCGCAAGAATCCAATGGGTGCGATCATACCAGCACTAATGCACCGGATCCCATCAGAACTCCGCAGTTAAGCCTGCTTGGGCGAGTGTAGTACCAGGATGGGCGACCTCCTAGGAAGTCCTCGTGCTGCACCCTTTTTTCGCTGCTTTTTACTTTCTTAAAAGCACGGATCCTTCTCGTTTCATTTGCTGTGGCCGTCTGATGAGAACTGACCAGGACGAGGGAAAAGCATCAAAGTCCGACCTTCCGCAAATGTTCACTCGAAATTTCCGAAATTCCCCAACGGACGTCTCCTGGCCCTAAACCACATTAGAGGCCCCATTTTACTGCAACACACGGACGAAAGCCCATGCTTGCACGGGGCGATGAAGGGGTCGAGTGACCGTCCGTAACGCACTCTTAGCTCGCCGCTTCCGAGCTGTCAGCTGCGAACTTGCGACCTCTTTGGATTTGGCGCGCTGTTTGTGCGACTCGGTAGCCGCGTACACGCTATAAAGGATTTGTTCCGCAAGAATACAATGCGTGCAATCATACTATTACTTGCCCGGATCCCATCAGAACTTCCGGTAGTTAAGCGTGCTTGGCGAGAAGTGTATAGGATGGGTGACTCCTGGGAAGTCCTCGTGTCGCACGCCTTTTTTGTTTTTTTTCTTCCGTAAAAAGCACCGATCTTTCTCGTTTCATTTGCTGTGGCCGTCGGATGAGAACTGATCAGAACGAGGAAAAAGCATCCAAATCAGGCCTTCCGCCCATGTTCGCTCGAAATTACCAAAATTCCCCTACGGACGCCTCCTGGCCCTGAAAACCACATCAGAGGTGCTTTTTTACTGCAACCCACGGATGAAACCCCATGCTTGCACGGGGCGATGAAGGTGGTCGAGCTACCGTCCTTAACGCACGCTTAGCCCGCCTCTTCCGAGCTGTCAGTTACGAACTTGCGCCCTGTTTGGAGCTGGCGTGCTGTATGCGCGACTCTGCGGCCGCGTACCCTCAATGAAACATTTGTTCCGCAAGAATCCAATTGGTGATATCATACCAGCACTAATGCACCGGATCCCATCAGAACTCCGCAGTTAAACGTGCTTGGGCGAGAGTAGTACTAGAATGGGTGACCTCCTGGGAAGTCCTCGTGTTGCACCCCTTTTTCGTTGCTTTTTACTTTCTTAAAAGCGTCGATCCTTCTCGTTTCATTTGCTGTGGCCGTCTGATGAGAACTGACCAGGGCGAGGAAAAAGCATCCAAGTCCGACCTTCCGCCATTGTTCACTCGAAATTTCCGAAATTCCCCAACGGACGCCTCCTGGCCCTAAACCACATTAGAGGCCCCATTATACTGCAACACACGGACGAAACCCCATGCTTGCACGGGGCGATGAAGGGGTCGAGCGACCGTCCGTAACGCACTCTTAACTCGCCGCTTCCGAGCAGTCAGTTGCGAACTTGCGACCTCTTTGGAGCAGGCGTGCTGTATGCGTGACTCTGCGGCCGCGTACCCTCAATGAAACTTTTGCCCCGCAAGAATCCAATGGGTGCGATCATACCAGCACTAATGCAGCGGATCCTATCAGAACTCCGCAGTTAAGCGTGCTTGGGCAAGAGTAGTACTAGGACGGGTGACCTCCCGGAAAGTCCTCGTGTTGCACCCCTTTTTCGTTGTTTTTTACTTTCTTAAAAGCACCAATCCTTCTCGTTTCATTTGCTGTGGACATCGGATGAGAACTGACCAAGATGAGGAAAAAGCATCCAAGTCCGACCTTCCGCCCTTGTTCACTTCAAATTTCCGAAATTCCCCAACGGACGCCTCCTGGCCCTGAAAACCACTTGAGAGGCACCATTTTACTGCAACACACGGACGAAAGCCCATGCTTGCACGGGGCGATGCAGGGGGTCGAGCTACCGTCCGTAACGCACACTTAGCTCGCCTCTTCCGAGCTGTCAGTTACGAACTTGCGACCTCTTTGGAGCTGGCGTGCTGTATGCGCGTCTCTGCGGCCGCGTTCCCTCAATGAAACATTCGTTCCGCAAGAATCCAATGGGTGCGATCATACCAGCAGTAATGCACCGGATCCCATCAGAACTCCGCAGTTAAGCGTGCTTGGGCGAGAGTAGTACTAGGATGGGTGACTTCCTGGGAAGTCCTCGTGTTGCACCCCTTTTTTGTTATTTTTTTCTTCCTTAAAAAGCACCGATCTTTCTCGTTTCATTTGCTGTGGCCGTCGTATGAGAACTGACCAGGATGAGGAAAAAGAATCCAAATCAAGCCTTCCGCCCATGCTCGCTCGAAACTACCAAAATTCCCCTACGGACGCTTCCTGACCCTGAAAGCCACATTAGAGGCCCTTTTTTACTGCAACACATGGATGAAACCTCATGCTTGCGCGGGGGATGAAGGTGGTCGAGCTACCGTCCGCAACGCACGCTTAGTTCGCCTCTTCCAAGCTGTCAATTACGAACTTGCGCCCTCTTTGGAGCTTGCGTGCTGTATGCGCGACTCTGCGGCCGCGTACCCTCAATGAAACATTTGTTCCGCAAGAATCCAATGGGCGCGATCATACCAGCACTAATGCACCGGATCCCATCAGAACTCCGTAGTTAAGCGTGCTTGGGCGAGAGTAGTACTAGGATGGGTGACCTCCTGGGAAGTCCTCATGTTGCACCCCTTTTTGTTGTTTTTTTCTCCCTTAAAAAGCACTGATCTTTCTCGTTTCATTTGCTGTGGCCGTCGGATGAGAACTGACCAGGACGAGGAAAAAGCATCCAAATCAGGCCTTTCGCCCATGTTCGCTCGAAATTACCAAAATTCCCCTACGGACGCCTCCTGGCCCTGAAAACCACATCAGAGGCCCTTTTTTACTGAAACACACGGATGAAACCCCATGCTTGCACGGGGCGATGAAGGTGGTCGAGCTACCGTCTGTAACGCACGCTTAGCTCGCCTCTTCCGAGCTGTGAGTTACGAACTTGCGCCCTCTTTGGAGCTGGCGTGCTGTATGCGCGACTCTGCAGCCGCGTACCCTCAATGAAACATTTGTTCCGCAAGAATCCAATGGGTGCGATCATACCAGCACTAATGCACCGGATCCCATCAAAACTCCGCAGTTAAGCGTGCTTGGGCGAGAGTAGTACTAGGATGGGTGACCTCCTGGGAAGTCCTCGTGTTGCACCCCTTTTTCGTTGTTTTTTACTTTCTTAAAAGCACCGATCCTTCCCGTTTCATTTGCTGCGGCCGTCGGATGAGAACTGACCAGGACGAGGAAAAAGCATCCAAGCATGGCCCCCGGCCCTTGTTCACTCTAAATTTCCGAAATTTCCCTACGGACGTCTCCTGGCCCTGAAAACCACATCAGAGGCCCCTTTTTACTGCAACACATGGACGAAAACCCATGCTTGCACGGGGCGACGAAGGTGGTCGAGCTATCGTCCGTAACGCACTCTTAGCTCGCCGCTTCCGAGCTGTCAGTTGCGAACTTGCGACCGCTTTAGATTTGGCGCGCTGTTTGCGCGACTCGGTAGCCGCGTACACGCTATAAAGGATTTGTTCCGCAAGAATACAATGCGTGCGATCGTACTATTACTAATGCACCGGATCCCATCAGAACTCCGTAGTTAAGCGTGCTTGGGCGAGAGTAGTACGAGGATGGGTGACCTCCTGGGAAGTCCTCGTGTCGCACGCCTTTTTTGTTTTTTTTCTTCCGTAAAAAGCACCGATCTTTCTCGTTTCATTTGCTGTGGCCGTCGGATGAGAACTGATCAGGATGAGGAAAAAGCATCCAAATCAGGCCTTCCGCCCATGTTCGCTCGAAATTACCAAAATTCCCCTACGGACGCCTCCTGGCGCTGAAAACCACATCAGAGGTGCTTTTTTACTGCAACGCACGGATGAAACCCCATGCTTGCACGGGGCGATGAAGGTGGTCCAGCTACCGTCCTTAACGCACGCTTAGCTCGCCTCTTCCGAGCTGTCAGTTACGAGCTTGCGCCCTCTTTGGAGCTGGCGTGCTGTATGCGCGACTCTGCGGCCGCGTACCCTCAATGAAACATTTGTTCTGCAAGAATCCAATGGGTGATATCATACCAGCACTAATGCACCGGATCCCATCAGAACTCCGCAGTTAAGCGTGCTTGGGCGAGAGTAGTACTAGAATGGGTGACCTCCTGGGAAGTCCTCGTGTTGCACCCCTTTTTTGTTGTTTTTTTCTTCCTTAAAAAGCACCGATCTTTCTCGTTTCATTTGTTGTGGCCGTCGGATGAGAACTGACCAGGACGAGGAAAAAGCATCCAAATCAGGCCTTCCGCCCATGTTCGCTCGAAATTACCAAAATTCCCCTACGGACGCCTCCTGGCGCTGAAAACCACATCAGAGGTGCTTTTTTACTGCAACGCACGGATGAAACCCCATGCTTGCGCGGGGCGATGAAGGTGGTCGAGCTACCGTCCTTAACGCACGCTTAGCTCGCCTCTTCCGAGCTGTCAGTTACGAGCTTGCGCCCTCTTTGGAGCTGGCGTGCTGTATGCGCGACTCTGCGGCCGCGTACCCTCAATGAAACATTTCTTCCGCAAGAATCCAATGGGTGCGATCATACCAGCACTAATGCACAGGATCCCATCAGAACTCCGCAGTTAAGCGTGCTTGGGCGAGAGTAGTACAAGGATGGGTGACCTCCTGGGAAGTCCTCGTGTTGCACCCCTTTTTCGTTGCTTTTTACTTTCTTAAAAGCGTCGATCCTTCTCGTTTCATTTGCTGTGGCCGTCTGATGAGAACTGACCAGGGCGAGGAAAAAGCATCCAAGTCCGACCTTCCGCCATTGTTCACTCGAAATTTCCGAAATTCCCCAACGGACGCCTCCTGGCCCTAAACCACATTAGAGGCCCCATTATACTGCAACACACGGACGAAACCCCATGCTTGCACGGGGCGATGAAGGGGTCGAGCGACCGTCCGTAACGCACTCTTAACTCGCCGCTTCCGAGCAGTCAGTTGCGAACTTGCGACCTCTTTGGAGCAGGCGTGCTGTATGCGGGACTCTGCGGCCGCGTACCCTCAATGAAACATTTGCTCCGCAAGAATCCAATGGGTGCGATCATACCAGCACTAATGCAGCGGATCCTATCAGAACTCCGCAGTTAAGCGTGCTTGGGCAAGAGTAGTACTAGGATGGGTGACCTCCCGGAAAGTCCTCGTGTTGCACCCCTTTTTCGTTGGTTTTTACTTTCTTAAAAGCACCGATCCCTCTCGTTTCATTTGCTGTGGTCATCGGATGAGAACTGACCAAGACGAGGAAAAAGCATCCAAGTCCGACCTTCCGCCCTTGTTCACTCAAAATTTCCGAAATTCCCCAACGGACGCCTCCTGGCCCTGAAAACCACTTGAGAGGCACCATTTTACTGCAACACACGGACGAAAGCCCATGCTTGCACGGGGCGATGGAGGGGGTCGAGCTACCGTCCGTAACGCACGCTTAGCTCGCCTCTTCCGAGCTGTCAGTTACGACCTTGCGACCTCTTTGGAGCTGGCGTGCTGTATGCGCGACTCTGCGGCCGCGTTCCCTCAATGAAACATTTGTTCCGCAACAATCCAACGGGTGCGATCATACCAGCACTAATGCACCGGATCCCATCAGAACTCCGCAGTTAAGCGTGCCTGGGCGAGAGTAGTACAAGGATGGGTGACCTCCTGGGAAGTCCCCGTGTTGCACCCCTTTTTTGTTGTTTTTTTCTTCCTTAAAAAGCGCCGATCTTTTTTGTTTCATTTGCTGTGGCCGTCGGAGGAGAACTGACCAGAATGAGGAAAAAGAATCCAAATCAGGCTGTCTGCCCATGTTCGCTCGAAATTACCAAAATTCCCATACGGACGCCTCTTGGCCCTGAAAACCACATTAGAGGCCCTTTTTTGCTGCAACACACGGATGAAACCTCATGCTTGCACGGGGCGATGAAGGTGGTCGAGCTACCGTCCGTAACGCACGCTTAGCTCGCCTCTTTCGAGTTGTCAGCTACGAACTTGCGACCTCTTTGGAGCCGGCGTGCTTTATGCGCAACTCAGCGGCCGCGTACCCTCAATGAAACATTTGTTCCCCAAGAATTCGATGGGTGCGATCATACCAGCACTAATGCACCGGATCCCATCAGAACTCCGCAGTTAAGCGTGCTTGGGCGAGTGTAGTACCAGGATGGGTGACCTCCTGGGAAGTCCTCGTGCTGCACCCTTTTTTCGTTGCTTTTTACTTTCTTAAAAGCACGGACCCTTCTCGTTTCATTTGCTGTGGCCGTCTGATGAGAACTGACCAGGACGAGGAAAAAGCATCCAAGTCTGACCTTCCGCCATTGTTCCCTCGAAATTTCCGAAATTCCCCAGCGGACGCCTCCTGGCCCTGAAAACCACATTAGAGGCCCCATTTTACTGCAACACACGGACGAAAACCCATGCTTGCACGGGGCGATGAAGGGATCGAGCGACCGTCCGTAAAACACTCTTAGCTCGCCGCTTCCGAGCTGTCAGTTGCGAACTTGCGACCTCTTTGGAGCAGGCGTGTTGTATGCGCGACTTTGCGGCCGCGTACCCTCAGTGAAACATTTGCTCCGCAAGAATCCAATGGGTGCGATCATAGTAGCACTAATGCACCGGATCCCATTAGAACTCCGCAGTTAAGCGTACTTGGGCAAGAGTAGTACTAGGATGGGTGACCTCCTGGGAAGGCCTCGTGTTGCACCCCTTTTTCGTCGTTTTTTCTTTCTAAAAAGCACCGATCTTTCTCGTTTCATTTGCTGTTGCCTTCGGAAGAGAACTGATCAAGACGAGGAAAAAGAATCCAAATCAGGCCCTCCGACCATGTTCACTCGAAATGACAGAAATTCCCCTACGGACGCCTCCTGGTCCTGAAAACCACATTAGAGGCCCTTTTTCACTGCAACACACGTACGAAACCCCATGCGTGCACAGGGCGGTGAATGTGGTCAAGCTACCGTCCGTACCGCACGCTTAGCCCGCCTCTTCCGAGCTGTCAGTTACGAACTTGCGACCTCTTTGGAGCTGGCGTGCTGTATGCGCTACTCTGCGGCCGCGTTCCCTCAATGAAACATTTGTTCCGCAAGAATCCAATGGGTGCGATCATACCAGCACTAATGCACCGGATCCCATCAGAACTCCGCAGTTAAGCGTGCTTGGGAGAGAGTAGTACTAGGATGGGTGACCTCCTGGGAAGTCCTCGTGTTGCACCCCTTTTTTGTTATTTTTTTCTTCCTTAAAAAGCACCGATCTTTCTCGTTTCATTTGCTGTGGCCGTCGGAGGAGAACTGACCAGAACGAGGAAAAAGCATCCAAGTCCGACCTTCCGCAATTGTTCACTCGAAATTTCCGAAATTCCCCAACGGACGCCTCCTGGCCCTAAACCACATTAGAGGCCCCATTTTACTGCAACACACGGACGAAAGCCCATGCTTGCACGGGGCGATGAAGGGGTCGAGTGACCGTCCGTAACGCACTCTTAGCTCGCCGCTTCCGAGCTGTCAGTTGCGAACTTGCGAACGCTTTAGATTTGGCGCGCTGTTTGCGCGACTCGGTAGCCGCGTACACGCTATAAAGGATTTGATCCGCAAGAATATAATGCGTGCGATCATACTATTACTAATGCCCCGGATCCCATCAGAACTCCGTAGTTAAGCGTGCTTGGGCGAGAGTAGTACTAGGATGGGTGACCTCCTGGGAAGTCCTCGTGTTGCCCCCCTTTTAGTTGTTTTTTCCTTCCTTAAAAAGCACCGATCTTTCCCGTTTCATTTGCTGTGGCCGTCGGATGAGAACTGATCAGGACGAGGAAAAAGCATCCAAATCAGGCCTTCCGCCCATGTTCGCTCGAAATTACCATAATTCCCCTACGGACGCCTCCTGGCCCTGAAAACCACATCAGAGGTGCTTTTTTACTGCAACGCACGGATGAAACCCCATGCTTGCACGGGGCGATGAAGGTGGTCGAGCTACCGTCCTTAACGCACGCTTAGCTCGCGTCTTCCGAGCTTTCAGTTACGAACTTGCGCCCTCTTTGGAGCTGGCGTCCTGTATGCGCGACTCTGCGGCCGCGTACCCTCAATGAAACATTTGTTCCGCAAGAATCCAATGGGTGTGATCATACCAGCACTAAAGCACCGGATCCCATCAGAACTCCGCAGTTAAGCGTGCTCGGGCGAGAGTAGTACTAGGATGGGTGACCTCCTGGGAAGCGCTCGTGTTGCACGCCCTTTTTTCGTTGCTTTTTCCTTTCTTAAAACGTCGATCCTTCTCGTTTTCCATTTGCTGTGTCCGTCTGATGAGAACTGCATGACGAGAAAAAGCATCGGAAGTCCGACCTTCCGCCCATTGTTCCTCGAAATTTCGAAATTCCCCAACGGACGCCTCCCTCGGCCCTAAAAACGCACATTAGAGGCCCATTATACTGCAACACACGGACGAAACCCCCATGCTTGGCACGGGGCGATGAAGGGGGTCGAGCGACCGGTCCTAACGCACTCTTACATCTCCGCTCCCACCAGTCAGTTGCGAACTTGCGACCTCTTTGGACGCAGGCGTGCTGTATGCGTGACTCTGGCGGCCTGCGTACCCTCAATGAAACATTTGCTCCGCAAGAACCCAATGGGTGCGATCATACCAGCACTAATGCAGCGGATCCTATCAGAACTCCGCAGTTAAGCGTGCTTGGGCAAGAGTAGTACTAGGATGGGTGGCCTCCCGGAAAGTCCTCGTGTTGCACCCCTTTTTCGTTGTTTTTTACTTTTCTTAAAATGCACCGTCCTTCTCGTTTCATTTGCTGTGAGTCATCGGATGAGAACTGACCAGGACGAGGAAGAAGCATCCAAGTCCGACCTTCCGCCCTTGTTCGCTCGAAATTTCTGAAATTCCCCAACGGACGCCTCCTGGCCCTGAAAACCACATTAGGGGCCCCATTTTACGGCAACACACGGACGAAAGCCCATGCTTGCACGGGGCGATGAAGCGGTCGAGCGACCGTCCGTAACGCGCTCTTAGCTCGCCGCTTCCGAGCTGTCAGTTGCGAACTTGCGACCTCGTTGGAGTAGGCGTGCTGTATGCGCGACTCTGCGGCCGCGTACCCTCAATGAAACATTTGCTCCGCAAGAATCCAATGGGTGGCGATATAGCAGCATTAATGCACGGATCCCATCAGAACTCCGCATTAAGCGTGCTTGGGCGAGAGTAGTACTAGGATGGGTGACCTCCTGGGAAGTCCTCGTGTTGCACCCCTTTTTTGTTATTTTTTTCTTCCTGAAAAAGCACCGATCTTTCTCGCTTCATTTGCTGTGGCCGTCGTATGAGAACTGACCAGGACGAGGAAAAAGAATCCAAATCAGGCCTTCCGCCCATGCTCGCTCGAAATTACCAAAATTCCCCTACGGACGCTTCCTGGCCCTGAAAACCACATTAGAGGCCCTTTTTTACTGCAACACATGGATGAAACCGCATGCTTGCACGGGGGATGAAGGTGGTCGAGCTACCGTCCGCAACGCACGCTTAGCTCGCCTCTTCCGAGCTGTCAGTTACGAACTTACGCCCTCTTTGGAGCTGGCGTGCTGTATGCGCGACTCTGCGGCCGCGTACCCTCAATGAAACATTTGTTCCGCAAGAATTCGATGGGTGCGATCGAACCAGCACTAAAGCACCGGATCCCATCAGAACTCCGCAGTTAAGCGTGCTTGGGCGAGAGTAGTACTAGGATGGGTGACCTCCTCGGAAGTCCTCGTGTTGCGCCCCTTTTTCGTTATTTTTTACTTTCTTAAAAGCACCGGTCCTTTTCGTTTCATTTGCTGTGGTTGTCGGATGAGAACTGACCAGGACGAGGAAAAAGCATCCAAGTCCGACCTTCCGCCCTTGTTCACTCGAAATTTCCGAAATTCCCCAACGGACGCCTCCTGGCCCTGCAAGCCACATTAGAGGCCCCATTTTACTTCAACACACGGACGAAAGCCCATGCTTGCACGGGGCGATGCAGGGGGTCGAGCTACCGTCCGTAACGCACGCTTAGCTCGCCTCTTCCGAGCTGTCAGTTACGAACTTGCGACCTCCTTGTAGCTGGCGTGCTGTACGCGCGACTCTGCGGCCGCGTTCCCTCAATGAAACATTTGTTCCGCAATAATCCAATGGGTGCGATCATACCAGCACTAATGCACCGGATCCCATCAGAACTCCGCAGTTAAGCGTGCTTGGGCGAGAGTAGTACAAGGATGGGTGACATCCTGGGAAGTCCTCGTGTTGCACCCCTTTTTTGTTGTTTTTTTCTTCCTTAAAAAGCACCGATCTTTCTCGTTT
>JAKOGI010005532.1:0-10577 GCA_029747015.1 Carnegiea gigantea | reverse complement strand
TATTTTTTCATTTAAATTCTTTAAAAAATTACAAGTACAAATATGAGGGGTATATATATATATATAACCAAATATTATGTATGTATTATTAGAGTATTTCTTTTTGTGTAAAAAAAAAATGTATATATTCTTAGCATGTCAAATGCAACCATGAAGTGAATTAGTAGTTTGTAAATATTACTAAATTTTTTTGTTTAGAACGACCCAAAAAAAGTTAAAGTTATTTTTTCATTTAAATTCTTTAAAAAATTACAAGTACAAATATGAGGGGTATATATATATATAACCAAATATTATGTATGTATTATTAGAGTCTTTCTTTTTGTGCAAAAAAAAATGTATATATTCTTAGCATGTCAAATGCAACCATGAAGTGAATTAGTAGTTTGTAAATATTACTAAATTTTTTTGTTTAGAACGACCCAAAAAAAGTTAAAGTTATTTTTTCATTTAAATTCTTTAAAAAATTACAAGTACAAATATGAGGGGTATATATATATATAACCAAATATTATGTATGTATTATTAGAGTCTTTCTTTTTGTGCAAAAAAAAATGTATATATTCTTAGCATGTCAAATGCAACCATGAAGTGAATTAGTAGTTTGTAAATATTACTAAATTTTTTTGTTTAGAACGACCCAAAAAAAGTTAAAGTTATTTTTTCATTTAAATTCTTTAAAAAATTACAAGTACAAATATGAGGGGTATATATATATATATATATATAACCAAATATTATGTATGTATTATTAGAGTCTTTCTTTTTGTGTAAAAAAAAAAATGTATATATTCTTAGCATGTCAAATGCAACCATGAAGTGAATTAGTAGTTTGTAAATATTATTAAATTTTTTTGTTTAGAACGACCCAAAAAAAGTTAAGAGTTATTTTTTCATTTAAATTCTTTAAAAAATTACAAGTACAAATATGAGGGTAAAGCATTTTGTGTGTCTGTCTGTGTGTCTGTGTGCATATATATGTATGTATGTATGTATATATGTATGTATGCAATATATATATATATATATATATATATATATATATATATATATATATATATATATATATATATATATAGATATTATATAATATATATTATATAATATATATATATATATATATAAATATCTATATGTATGTATGTATGTATGTATGTATGTATTCTTAGAATCTTTTCCTTTTGCATCAAAGAAAATATATGTGCTCTTAGCATGTCAAATACAACCATGGAGTGAATTATTAGTTTATAAATAATAACTAAATTTTTTGTTTACAAGCGCCAAAAAATTAAATTATTTCATTTAGATTCTTTAAAAACTCTCAATTATAAACATTAGAGGCAAATATAAGAATTATTAAGTTTGACATTGGGGATGTGGGGAATAGGGCTGGCAAAAATTTGTCCGATCCGATTACCCGGATTTGTCCAACCCAAAAAAAACGGAGTACGGTCACAAAATTTATGGCCAACTTTAAAATTCAGGCAACCGCTCATGTCCGAATTTAAATCCGGGTCGGATTTGGGTTTGGGCATTCGGGTTTCGGTTGTCCGGATTTTTGAACTATTTCGAGTTCGGACAATTCGGACAATCGGGGAACTGGGTACGGATATCGGACAACTATATTTATGTGTAATTTTAGTCCAAATTCTCTAGAAAATTTTATAAAAACAACTTCGAACAACCGGGTTCAGACATTGAAAAATCAGGTTTGGATTCGGTGACGAAAATTTCAGTCGGAATGTCCTAAAATCATATCACAGTTCGGACATTCGGATAACCGGGTCCGGACATTGGACATTTGGATCCGAGTCCGAGTCTAGTCAGAGTATCCGATTTATAGTCCAGACATGGTCTAAGTATGAAGTTTTTATCCGAATATCCGATTTATCCGAATTCGAATCAACCCAGACCTAAGTTTTTGCCGGCGGAGAAGAGGAAATCAGCGGGCCATGGAAGAGAGAGAGAAGGGTAAAGGAGTAACTGGCTAGATGTGATGCGGTCAGCTCAGAATTCAAGTAGATAGAAAGATCAGTTGCAGATAAGAAACTTTTTTAAATGAAAAGTATTAATTGAAACAACACTAGGTAAATTTTCTGAAAGAAAGAACGCAGAAATGTATACAGGATCATTCCGTCTCTTCCGTCCATGGACCCGTCATTAGTCAACTCCTGCATTGACCAAGACCCAACAAATCACCTCTCAAAAAGTCACTCAGGGCTTTCGCTTTAATTATTATTATTGGTTATTAAAAGGAAATAACAAAACTAATCACTAAAAAATACAGCTGTGAGTGTGAATGGTGGACTAGCAATTGACCCGAATTTGGACCAAAAAAGGGGGAGGGGGGGCCAAAGGAGAAATTTCCTTATTTTGGGAGGCTGAAATTTCGAGGTCTATTCATGCGGTTGCATTGAGTGATGCTTCCTTCACCATGCCATGTTGGCTGTCAGAATCACAGAACCTGATGACTTGCTAGTTGTTGACCTGGGTCCTCGCGCAAGGCGAAGGTGCGGTTAGGATGTTAATTCTAAGTTACTAAACTCTTCAATCAGATTAATACAATAGAATTTTGTCTGTATTCAGTTTAAAAACAATGCCCATTGTGTTAGATGAATGCAAAAGTAGTCAAATAGATAGCAAAGCTTGTAAGTTTCGTAAATTATATAAATCACTATACATTGTTGTTTGCTTCAATTATGAAATTAACCCCATATATATATATATATATATATATGTATGTGTGTTAAAACAAACCCTCCCAAAATTAACAAATGTCAATTGTCAAACTTTTAGAGGTTTGAATTTTTTCTAACGTGATTTCAAGTCTAACTCCAAACCAGAGACATTATTAATTTTAAATGAAATAATAAATAATGTAAGATCTTTGGCATTGTAAATATGGAGTATTAGAGATCCAAGATAACATTTTAATAATAGTTATGAATCTTATTTCCTATAAATGCACAATTATTGAGAAATAAAAAAAGATTTCTGATTTCAATTATTATTAACATCATCGTTACTCCTCCTCCTTCCCCCATGCTATCTTACCTTAAATTATTTATTACATGAATAATAAATAATTCATGCCCAGCGGAAAAAAACAGTGGAAAATCCACAATTACCTTAAGATGTGAAAATTGATATTATATTCTTATTGTGATTGTGATTTGTGCTAGTTTTGCAGACCTGCAATAATGTATGATAATTTTATGTTATTTCTTGTTATGAAACTATAAATTCTAATAATAGATGAGAAACGATGCATCTAATTCATTAATATATGACATATGTGTACGTATTAAACTGAATTTTTTCTTGACTTGTTTTAATATGTAGGAAATCTCAATTTAATATATTGTTATAATTTATACCACCTAATAACTATACTTTTAGTTTTAAAAGTATTAATTTTTTTTTAAAAAATTGTATATCACATGAAATATCAGATGATTTATTATTTTATGTATATGTTTGCTACAGACAAAAATCCAAAAACTACTAGGTGCATCATAGAGGGAAATGATATTACTTAAATATTATTTTCATATAACCTCAATTTTCAATAATAATATGGAAATTTTATTTTATATCTAAAACAGTGGCCAAAGGGGGCTAAGTAATGATTTTAAAATTTAGAGATGAAAAAAATATATTTACCTATAATATGGGAAGCTATATATCTAAAAATATTTCTTGTTGTATTTCACCCTAGGTGTAGTAACTGCTGTAAGTGGATTTTATGTACCAGCTACATAATTAGCCAATTAGTTGTGCCATTTTTCACATCCATTTTTTTTTTGACAAACTGGTTATCAAATATTCACATTTGGCAGCAAATAATTTCTTATAAATGTAGATGGTGGACTTCCCTTTTGACTGGAAACGATTAATGCAAAATAATTTCCAAACTTCTTTGGCAGAAGCCTACTTAATCGTCTTTGAATTTTCACCATTAATTTTATGTTTGAAGAACTTGTTCTGATGCTTTTAGATGATAATGATAGGGGTTGAGTAGATGATTCGTGATTCTTTTTTGTTATATTTAAATCTGAAAATATTTTGCGGATCTCAAATTTGCTTTGTCTCCTACAATGAATGAGGATACTTACAGACATGAGTATGTTGTAATGGATCTATCAAGTGCAGAAAATTAAATGAATCCTGATACAAAGATAGTGTGTTCTATCATTTTTGGTGAGATATACTATTAACAGCATATTTGATCCATCAATTAGACAGTATAAGTTAAGTTTGATCAATTAGCTTTGAATACTTTGGAGCCGGGTCATTTCTTTTCCCCTAATATGTTAAAATTTTTAAAAAATTAATCATGTCTTTAGTTGTTTTTTGCGAACTATCCAAGAATCTTCTTGCTTTACTTGACAATGATAGTGCCAAGAATGAAACACATAATGAATTTAAAGATCGAGAAGACTTAGGCTCTGTTTGGACATTGAAAAATTTAGTGGAAAGAAAAAAATTTAAGAAATTAAATTTTTTTTCTTGTGTTTAGTTTAGAGAAAATCACAAAGAAAAAAATATGGAAGAAAATTAGGTGAAAAAAATTGTAAGAAACACGTGATAAAATTTTCCTCACCAAATTCTGAGGAAAGTTTGGGAAAAGGTTCCAAAAGAATTTCCGACCTCCTTTAACCTCGCACTGCTTAGATGATATCAACATAATTCAAGTAATTCATCAATATTTAAATTTCTCATCCGAATTCTTGTATTTTTTCCTCAATCCAAACAAGCGAAAAAAACTCACTTTCTCCCTATTTTTTTTCTTTACATTTTTTTTCCTTCAAGTATTTTTTTCATCAAATTTTCTAAGGACCAAATAAAGCCTTAAATAATGTTTTTAATATATTTGAATTCCCATATATGCATTGGTTAATTTGTTTGATGACTCCTCGTATACGTTGACTAGTGCAAGTATTTGCATAAAATGCTAAGCCACCATTTTTTGGAATTATTTATCTTCTAATTATGAAGATCCAATTAATTTAAACTTTTGCAAACTTTCATTCAATTACATAATTTGCTTAGTCCTTATCCTACTGTGCTGAATTATTCTTGTAATATATGTGATTTTGATATTGCAAATGTATCTATTGCAAAAAGTAATTGTAGCAGGAGTCAGTAGATTGTCTGTTACATTCACACACCGTCACGAGATTTCTCCGTGTTGGAAATATGGATTTCGCACAGCCTTGGCTGATATTTCGATACAAGAATAATCGAAATCCGAACTTGCCATATGTATTTCTTTTTATGGAAAATGGGGAATATTATTAAATAATAAGCTTGAAATGTATATCTAGGAAGACTCTAATTCCATATTTAAAAATTATTCTACATTAAAAATTTAAGTTGATAATTAAATATGCAAAATAGATTATGTATACAAAGTTCTCACGTACTAGTTTTCAACCTTTGGTTTTGAACCAAGGCTTGCCTAGTAAAAGGATTGTCCCTATCTATTAGCTAGCCCTCTTAATTTCCATTTCTAAAACCCTCTTAGTTATATTTAATCACTCAAAGGCAAATGGTGCATGGATCCAACTAGTACAACCGTGTTAAATTTTTATATTAATTGGCCTATTAACAAAGAGTCATGTATACAAGCTCAAATGAGGTTCCATCCCAAAACCAATTGGTAATAGGTAGAGTAACTCACAAGCTTATATACATGCTCAAGCCCTTCAATTTTATCAATGTGGGACAATACCCACTTTCATATTTTTTGTATTTTATCAATGTGGGACAATACCTACTTTCATACTCCAATACGCCCCCTCCCGTGTGGGCTACTAACAAGGCCCAACACGTACACATAATTTTAATCAAATGGGAACGGTGGCAAATCAAGATCGAGCAACCCGCTCTGATACCATGTTAAATTTTTATATCAATTGGGCAATTAACAAAGAGTCATGCATACAAGCTCAAATGAGGTTCCATCCCAAAACCAATTGATAATAGGTGGAGTAACTCACAAGCTTATATACATGCTTAAGCCCTTCAATTTTATCAATGTGGGACAACACCTACTTTCATATTCTTTGTATTTTATCAATGTGGGACAATACCCACTTTCATACTCCAACAAACCGGTACTTAAAGTTTTTAAAAATTGTAGTAAAAAACTTAGACTCGAAATCCTCCTTCATTGATTGTTGCGCTTCATGTACCTAAAAAAGAAAACGAAAAAGGTCTACCTGAACACACTTAGCATAGCTTTCCCAACACTTGTCCCTAATCTTTGTATAATAAATGTTAGAATGAGTGGAGTGCTCACAACTGAGGAAATAGAAAACTCTTAATTTCTGTGCACTCCCGTCCAAAATGCACCTCTTAAGTATTTTTAATTTTAACCTCCTTGAAATCCGCCCACACCTACCTACATCTACAACTACCCACCTCCTAAACCTATGTTGAAAAAATTAAAAAAAAAGAAACTCAGAATCCTATGTTTATAGCATCCCACCAGCAGTGTAACTCCTCACCTTCCCCCCACACCAACCCACATTTACAATTGCCCATTCATCCCTCAACCTTAGCGGTTAAATTATTACTAAAACACTCCATCCTAAACCTGTATTCAAAAATAGAAAAAAAACCACAACTTCCTAACCTCACACATCCCTCAATTGCAGTGGCATCATTACAGGAATCCTATGATAATAGGAATCCCACCAGCAGTGTAACTACTTTTCAACAACTACGATCCCACCAAATTAAATTTTACAACAAAAAAAAAAAAACAAAATTACAACCCGATCACATTCAAAAAATTACAAAATTAACAACTTCTCAACTTCACAAAATCATTCTTTCTCTGAATCCGCTGCAAATTTCTTCGCAGCCTGATTATTAGCGTTCAAAGGTAACAACTTCATACTGTGCAACATTGCAATTAAGTGAACTATATTATAGGTGGGAATGAACATTACTATGCTACCATCACAACTGATAATAATATGCGGTGCTGTCGCAGATTTAAAGTTCATCAAATTGCTGGCTATTCTCGCTCACTTGACAACAAGGTACCCACATCTTACCTTCTGTCTTCAAATACGCAGTATGCATACAAACTTTTTCCATGTATACCTTAATTGATATAGCTGAATTCAAGTACTGATCAGCTTGCACTCTAAACATGCAACACTAGACAGATTTTCCTTTTTTTTCCCTAAAGTATACAAACATTATAATTAAACGTACATTATTCAAGACTTACAATTACAATCAAGATTTTACAACATTTCAATTAAAACCACCATCATAATGATATGCTTCTAACTCTACAAAAATACACAGTGAGGAAGAATAACAAACAAACAAAGAGATTAGGGTAGGTTTAATGGTTTTATAAACGATTACGGCATGTTTAGTTTACAAATTCGTGAATAACTAAATGAGCCAGCTATAGATGATTTAAGGTATGGAAAAAATTCTTTAGTTTGGTGAAAGATCAAGGATAGGAAATCAATAAACCACATTATTGACAGCATATATTCAACTTTATAACTTCTGTCTACATTTTCAGAACATTGAAGACATTTTGGGACCTCAAAGCCATAACATTATCACTAAGGGAACCACAAAGTGAAGGCCTAGATTGCCCAATTATAGTAACAAAATAGAATGGATCAAGGACAAAAAGGAAGCAAAACATATTGAGTACCATGTTCATCAAAGCTAAGGGATTGAAAGAACAGAAAAAACACTGTAAATCTCCATATTGGACCAAATAGAAGCCCGGTGAAAAGTAAAGGGCTCAACTAACATACAGAAAGGAGTCAAACAACTATTCTGGAAAGCAATTTCAGTGAAAGAGAGAAAGAGGGCAACAGAGAAAATATCATCACAATCATCAACCATAGACATGCAATAGAATTAACAACTCAGAATTTTGATTGCTGCATTAATTCTCATGTACAGCATTCACAGTAAGGAAAAGCATATCTCTTTATCATCTATGGGAACATTAAAAATTAACAAAGAAAAAAAGGAAACAAAGAAGTTCATGCACAACCTTCTATAGAATCAAGAAACCAAACAAGGAAAATAGAGATGTGACAAATGAAATTAGGGAATGACAGCTGAAGAAATTGGACAAACATGTGCAGAACCTAGGGGGATTACAACATGGGGGAGGGAGCGCAAAGAAAAATTTTCTACCTCGAAGAAGACTCAAGGAATCACAAGATCATAAATTTCTGCAATCAAAAGTAGACCCAGATACAGAAAAGTCTCTAACTTCGTATTTAGAGAGAGACAGAGATATAGAGTCAGTTTGGTGAAAGCACACCGGATAGGAACTCAAGAAAACACATTATTGACAGCATATAGTCAACTTCATCACTCCTGTCTACATTTGCAGAACATTGAAGACATTTAGGGACCTCAAAGCCATAATATTATCACTAAGGGAACCACAAAGTGAAGGCCCAAATTGTCCAGGTAGAGTAACAAAACAAAATGGATCAAGGACATAAAAAGGAGTAGAATAGATTGAGTACCATGTTCATCAAAGCTAGGGGATTGGAAGAACAGCAAAACCATCGTAAATCTCCATATTGGACCCCAAACAGAAGCTCAATGAAAAGTAAAGGGCTCAATCAACATACAAAAAGGAGTCAAAGAACTATTCTGGAAATCAATTTCAATGAAAGAGAGAAAGAGGGCAACAGAGAAATTTATATACATATATAAATATATGTCAACAATATAAAGATATGTCTACATACCGAGACATACAAATTTGTATACATACGTATGCTCTAACAGATAAACAAGGAAATAAACAACATAATTTGAAGCATAAACATCTCCTAATTGAATATGAAGACCCAAGAGCAACCCTATAACAGATAAAGAGGCATAAAAATTGGAAATAAACTCTAATAGTTGGCATAATCTATTTACCACAATGAAATAAATCATACAACATGATTTCCACATTGGATCACAGAGTTGACACATTTGATAAAAATTTTGGAAGAATTTTAAGAGTTAACATAACTCACTCACCACAATGAAATCCAGAATTTAACATATGCATAAGTAACATTATTTAGTAGTAGGATAACAGATAACTAAAGCAAGAACAAATTCAAACAAGGTGAAAAGTGGAGAACTACCGAGTTGGATCTTCCAAAGGGGAAATGTAATCAGATGCCCATATCGGTCACAGATGTAGGAAAACTTTGAATGCCTATGGCCAAAATTTACATAAGAGACAATTGTTAGACGAACGTACCATATTCATCAGATGAAAAAACCCAAAATATACCATAAAAAAGAACATACAATACCCAAATGCTCATACATCATACGAACACCTCAGTACATACTTAACCTAGAAGCATATATTCACCACCATGAAAAGACGAACAGATCTAGTGAGGACTCAGTGGCCATCGCCACCATCGCCACTATCATGAAAAAAATTCCAAATTACACCACAAATCTTAAATAAAAGACAAAATAATAGGTAGAAATGTCAACAATGGGTAGAAATGCACCATAGCCATTGGATCCGTTATGGAGGGGTGGCGCGTATACCTTACGCGCCACCAACGAAGGTGACGTACGGCCTCCTTCTTCCTCCTTTGTATTTCCAAACCCCCCATCTGCCCAAACATCTCTGAAAAATCCAACAAATGGTAGTGCATACGCCTCACGCGCAACTGCCTGAGTAGCACATTGGCATTGTGGGGGGCACTGCTAGACTTGGGTTCGGCCGATCTACGTGGTGTTGATGTTGTGCTTTTCAGGTGACGGCGCAGGGGCGGAGTACGATTCGGATTTTATCAATTGGGCACCCATGAAAGGACACACTGTGGGAAGATTCAAGACAACGTTGAGAGGATTGTGATTCTTAGGGCAAGACGGCATGTGAGAGGATAGATAGGAAATAGAGGATAAAGTGGAGAGAAGATGGAGAGGATAGAGAGGACAGAGGGAGGTGCCATTTGAGAGGATGGAGAAGAGCCATGAGGGAGACCGGCTTAGAGAGGATAGAGAGGAGAGAAGAGGGAGACGGAATGTGAGAGCATAAGGGCATTTTGTTTTACCGAGATTTTAAGACATGGATGATTATAGACATCAGATTTTTTTTTTTCCGGTGCATTTAATGTACCCTTTTGTTTACTGAGAGCTTTACAACAATATTATTCCAAACCTTAACCCTTTTTTTTTTTTTAAAGAATAGATCGCCACCTTTTACAAATGAGATATCTATTTTTAATTTTTGTTATTGCTATTATTATTATTCTATCATTTTCGATAAATATATATATAGACACACACATACATACATATATATATATATATATATATATATATATATATATATATATATATATGTACATATATATATATTTACATATACATATATACATATATAGAGATATATATATATATATATATATATATAGATAGATAGATAGATAGATATATGTATATGTACATGTATGTGTACATGTATCTATATATCTATGTATGTATATATGTGTGTGTATGTGTATGTGTGTGTGTGTGTGTGTGGGTGTGTGTGTGTATAT
>JAKOGI010005531.1:0-10588 GCA_029747015.1 Carnegiea gigantea | reverse complement strand
AGATTTAAGCTAAACTACATCATAAGAAATAAAAAGAACAAAACCGGGTTCATCCTGGCCCTGCTGGGCAGTTTTCACACCTTGGGTTTAATTGCTGATTTGAACGACCAAATGAAGTCCAAATTGGATGAAACTTGATTTGTTGGAAAGCTAACATCTTGATCTTCAAATCCATCAAAAAATATTAGACGTAAACCCTTCGTATGTTTGAGAAACTAAGCACACAAAAACGGGTTAGCTACTGGATTTAACCCTTGCCCTGCAGTTTCAATGTTTAATCAAAACTTGGATGATTTATTCATCCTTAAACCAGCATAATAAGATTACCTAATTGATTTGATTCGTTTTTAACAAAAGGGATGGCGCGATTTCCATTATACTCCCCTTGTTAAAAATGATTTGCCCTCAAATCATAGTAGGTAATGAACTCCTCTTTTTGCTCAATTCTGGTTAAAATAAAATCAACCATGAAAACAAGTCTCTTTTGAACTTAGAGACTTTTTTCTTTACCTTCCCCTTGCTGATCTGAATGGTGGATGTAGGGGACCTCTTGGACTTGCTTCGAACCAATTCTTTAAATGCTCTTAACTCAAAATTAGGAGCTTTTAGTAATGGTTCTGAAATGGATTGACAGAAATTTGGGTTGAGTGTTTTAGGTGTGGGTGGAGTGGGAAAAAAATGATGGTGGTTTATGAAAAGTGGTGGGAAGGATGAGATGCTCATGGCTTCTAGGTGGATGGTGGATGTTTAAAGTGAGCATAGCACCTTTATTTGCCTCAATCTCTATCTCCTCAAGATCATCTTCTTCATCCTCTTCTTTTTCCTCCCCTAATTCAACCTCCTTCGGTTCTTCCACTAAGGGCATCTTCTTTTCCTCTTGATTTTCCTCCTTTCTCACGGCTTTCCTTTCTTCCGAGGTAATGACTTTGTTGTTTGGGCAATCCGTGGCTAAGTGTCCAAGCCCTTGGCACTTGAGACACCTTCTAAGTTGTGAGGGAAAGATCATTTGTGGGGTTGGTTTTTTTTTGTGGGTTGGAAGGGAATGAACTCGTGGGCTTAATGGAGATACTTTCTTTCATAGGCGTGTAAGTGGATGGGCAAAAGGAAGCCTTCATCTTACTACTCAATTTCTTCCAAGTTCTCACCTTCTCTTTTCCCTTCTTTTTTCGCTCAAACTTGTACTTATTCCCCCACTGAAGTGCACAACCTCTCAATCTTGAAATAACCACTTTGAACTTCTCTTGGTCATTAAGGATACAACAAGCAAAAACTCGTTCCACCTTAGATAACCAATCTGTGAACTCTTCCATTTCGCCATGAAATTTTGGAATTGCAAAGCAAGCATATCCAATATCAATAAAAGCTAGTTCTTTCTCCAAGTTCATTGAAGATGGCAAAAAGGATGAGGTCTAGGGTTCGTTGTGGATTGATTTGAAATGTAAGTAGGCTGTTTGTGTTTGGATTTAATTTGGGAGCGTGGGGTTCAGGCAAGGATCTGAACTTGCTCTGATACCAAAAATGATGTAAGTCTCAAGGGTAGGAAGAACCCAAGCCAACTTACAACAGGAACACAACCAAAACAAGTGGAAAACTCACAAACCAAGGGAGGCACGGTCGTGCTCAAGGGCACGGTGTGGCCGTGCCAATCTTCTGCCTTTCACGCCTAAGTTTGTGATTTCAGTGGTTTTTGTGTTTGGGCTCAAAACTGGATCAAAGCAAGAATTCTTGGCCTTGATTAAGCTTGAAATGAATATGAAAAGAAAAAAAAGAAGAGAGGAATGAAGTTCACTGATTAGAACATGAAAAAGGAGAGCTTTGGTTTAAGGAACCCAAAGCTAACTTCATGAACTTTAAGTGAATTCAATGGAATTTGGATAGTTCTAAGCCTTGTGATTAGATAAGATACACCACTAATCACTTAGCTTAGGGCCCTTAACCTTTGATTAGGATACAGATACACCACCTAATCAATGATTAAGACTCACTTGGACACCACCTTAATCGGCCTAATTAAGGATAAGCAAGTTAAGTGTTTGAGAGGAACACAAGACACAAAGTCTTTTCTTAATTTCAATACTCAAGCTTCTTGTTTTACAAAAGAGCAGCCAAGGCACTTATATAGCCTTGTGATTACATGAAAAGGGCTTTCCTTCTAGGCAAGGAAAGTCATTAAACTAATCCTATGCTTAGTAATACACGGTTCAAGCTAAAACATACATAAGCTAAAAGTTTAAGCTACAAAATACAAGATTTCCTTCTTAAACTCTTTCCTAAGTATTAAGAAACCTTGTTGACTCAATTTCCCTTCAAGGAAGGTAAGAGAGCATGGCTGCCACCTCAAAAGGACTGAAAATTGCATGTGTGCCATGTCATGCTTGAGTGGTCGAATGAGAGCTTGCAAAATGGTGGCGTTTCACTAGCTCCACGTGTCTCTCTCTCAAGTAGCTGAGTGGTGCTTAATCAAGCAGCTCAAAATGACCTGCTTGGCAGCCTTCCACCTTAAGCAAACCCCTTGAAGGAGGAAAACCACCAGGCTAAGCAACCGGGTGTCAAGCAGCCGGTTTCTGCCTCCACTTGCAACGCATGTTTGACACCTCAAATGATGACTAATTGCTACGTTTCTTACATGGTTGGAAACCTCAAGATGTCTAGATTACCCTCCTTTTTGAATCATAGCAATTGGACGTCATTTTCCCCTTGAATCAGCCTGATTTCCCAAACCGTGCAGATTGGACTCCAAAACAGCACAGGTTTACTAATTAGCTTAATTCACTAACCAATTGAACTCCAAATCTGGTAATTTCAATTGGACATGAAATCTAAGATCTTGGGGACCCAAAATATGTAAAAATACAAGATTTAAGCTAAACTACATCATAAGAAATAAAAAGAACAAAACCGGGTTCATCCTGGCCCTGCTGGGCAGTTTTGACACCTTGGGTTTAATTGCTGATTTGAACGACCAAATGAAGTCCAAATTGGATGAAACTTGATTTGTTGGAAAGCTAACATCTTGATCTTCAAATCCATCAAAAAATATTAGGCGTAAACCCTTAGTATGTTTGAGAAATTAAGCACACAAAAACGGGTTAGCTGCTGGATTTAACCCTTGCCCTGCAGTTTCAATGTTTAATCAAAACTTGGATGATTTATTCATCCTTAAACCAGCATAATAAGATTACCTAATTGATTTGATTCGTTTTTAACAAAAGGGATGGCGCGATTTCCATCATACTCCCCTTGTTAAAAATGATTTGCCCTCAAATCATAGTAGGTAATGAACTCCTCTTTTTGCTCAATTCTGGTTGAAATAAAATCAACCATGAAAACAAGTCTCTTTTGAACTTAGAGACTTTTTTCTTTACCTTCCCCTTGCTGATCTGAATGGTGGATGTAGGGGACTTCTTGGACTTGCTTCGAACCAATTCTTCAAATGCTCTTAACTCAAAATTAGGAGCTTTTAGTAATGGTTCTGAAATGGATTGATAGAAATTTGGGTTGAGTGTTTTAGGTGTGGGTGGAGTGGGAAAAAATGATGGTGGTTTATGAAAAGTGGTGGGAAGGATGAGATGCTCATGGCTTCTAGGTGGATGGTGGATGTTTAAAGTGAGCATAGCACCTTTATTTGCCTCAATCTCTATCTCCTCAAGATCATCTTCTTCATCCTCTTCTTTTTCCTCCTCTAATTCAACCTCCTTCGGTTCTTCCACTAAGGGCATCTTCTTTTCCTCCTGATTTTCCTCCTTTCTCACGGCTTTCCTTTCTTCCGAGGTAATGACCTTGTTGTTTGGGCAATCCGTGGCTAAGTGTCCAAGCCCTTGGCACTTGAGACACCTTCTAAGTTGTGAGGGAAAGATCATTTGTGGGGTTGGTTTTTTTTTGTGGGTTGGAAGTGATGCATATTTCCATATGCATCATTTTTATTCAAGTCCAATTTCAAAGAAGAAAAGGGTCAAAGAAGATCATGCGTGGAAATGTGCCTATTTGGTCTTCTTAAGTGAGTTCAAAGACTCGCGACACTATGGAGAGGTCAAAAAGAGGTTAAGCTTTGCTAGAAATTTGGTGCCGAATTCATCCCTGCGGAACCCGATTTTTTGTGACCACTTTTGGACAAGCTCAAGTGGACCCACAACTTGAGGGCCCATGTGCTTTTGAAGCTTAAGATGTCAGCTTTAAAATAAGCCCAATTTTATTTAATTTGGACATCATTTGATTGGGCAAAATATCACTCAAAGATACGTTGTGCTGATCCAGTCCAGTCTGAGATAGGTGCATTGTTCGGGCCATAACTTTCAAACCGCTTATCCAAATTGAGCAAATGAGCCCATTCTGGAAAATAGACTTCCAGGGCTTTCTAACAAGCCCAAGAACGCGTGATTTGGCCGAGTATTCTGGAAGTTATGCTCTGTTGAAGTTGAGGCAGTTGCAAGGATTAATGCTGGGAATATGAAGAGTCTTAGGTTACATATATTTGTGTGGCTGATATTGTGCACGTTTTAGATGCTTCTAGATTGATGTAATCAGCTGCAAAAATCCTAGAATATTCCTTGTAACCTCCCCCACCCCCTTTTATGATGTGTCTTTTCATTTTTCTTAGACTTTTCTTTAGCTAGTTTTTAATTGTTAGGAGTTATTTGAGTCTTTTGATTGTCTTTTGCTGAGTCTATAAAAGGGGAGGGGCATGTGAAGCTAATCATTCAGCATTGTAAAAGATTTCCAAAGTAATACAAGCACCTTTGAGAGTGATTCTCATTTGTGTCTCAAAAATTCCTAGTTCTATATCTTGAATTTGGCTATTCAAGTGGTGTTCTAGGTTCTCTATCTTTTCCAATTGGAGTGATTCCTTGGTAAGACAAGAGAATTAGCCCAAGATCAAGTCATTGAGTGGCTCCGTGAAGGATTATCTTAATTACAAGGTCTTGTTTATCCTTATTCTTTTTGTTATTATTCTTCAAACCATCTCAAACTATCTTCCACCATAATCACTTTTCTTTGGTTGATTCTTGTTTAGTTTGAGTTTGAGTTGATTTGGTTCACTTACCACCCACACATACATCAATTGGTATCAGAGCCACGGTTTTTAAGTGACCCACATCACACCCAAGTACATCCCAAAAAGCCAAAATACAAACCAAAAAAAAAAAAGGCACAAACCGGCAAACCCAGTCTCGAAGACCAGAGAAGCAGCACGGAGCCCCCGTGCCGCCAAGCACGACCGTGCCACTCTACTTTTCTGCATTTTCTTCAGCCGAAGCATAGCACGGCCTGACCGTGCCCCCTTGCACGACCGTGCCACGTTCCCTGCTGCATATTCTTCCTTCAACGCATCTCCAACATGTCTACAAAGTCCACAAGAAGCGACCAAGCACGTGTGGAAGAGTTAGAAGCACAACTCACTTATCTTCGAACTCAACTTGGGCAATTTTTGGAGGAGAAAAGAAGGTGGGTTCATAGCCCCACTCCCTCTCATCCTCATGAACCGGTGGTTGAATCTGAAGAGGAAGTCCATCACTCCCATGCCAATTCAAGTGATGACGAACCCCCAAGGAGACGAAGGCAAGGAGGAAATATTGGTGGTGTCCGAATTGACATCCCCGAATTTGAAGGCCAACTTGATCCGGACTTATTTCTCGATTGGTTGCACACCATTTAGAGGATCTTTGAATATGAGGACATCCCGGAAGATAAGAAGGTAAAGCTTGTAGCCCTTAAACTCAGAAGATATGCTTCAATCTGGTGGGCTAACCTTGGAGCGAAAAGAGCAAGAAACGGGAAAGGGAAAATCAGAACTTGGGCCAAAATGAAAGAAAAACTCAAGGCCAAGTTTCTCCCCTCTCACTATGTGCAAGACAATTATCTCAAGCTCCATCGACTCAAGCAAGGATCCAAGAGTGTGGAAGAATACACTTGGGAGTTTGAACAACTCCTACTCAAATGCGATTTGAGAGAAGACGACTCACAAACCTTGGTAAGATACTTGACCGGTCTTGATGAGTCCATTGCTCATGTAATTGATTTGCAACCCTATTCATCCCTAGATGACTTGAGTTCTCTAGCCTATAAGGTAGAGCAACAAAAGAAATCAAAGGGAAAGAGTGTCCTTTCCAAGCCTCTCTCTCGTCCTTACCCCACACAAAAGCCTCCGTACTACCCTCCTCGTCCACAAAATTCCCCACCATCACAAACCAAAAACACCACTCCAACCCCTCTAAAACCCTCCACACAAGAACCCAAATCAAAGGACAAGGTTCGTTGCTTTCGGTGCCAAGGTATGGGACACTATGCATCTGAGTGTCCAAACAAGAGGATCGTTTCCCTAGCGGAGTACCAAGCTTCTTTTAAGGAGCATGAACATGAAGAAGAGGAAAGCTTGGAAGAAAAAGAAGAAGAGGTTATCATAGGCCCCGATGAAGGTGAGTTGCTTGTCATTAGGCGAGCATTGAGCGGATTTGCTACTCAAGAAGGCTTGGAGCAAAGAGAGGCGTTTTTCCACACAAGGTGCACTATTCAAGGGAAAGTTTGTACCCTCATCATCGATGGAGGTAGTTGTACAAATGTTGCATCCAAAACCATGGTGGACAAGCTCAAACTTGAGACTACACCCCATCCTAAGCCTTATAGCATCCAATGGCTAAATCAAGGCAAAGGTCTATACATTTCTCATCAGTGCCTCATTTCTCTTTCTATTGGAGACCACTATAAGGATGAGATATTGTGTGACATTCTTCCTATGGATGCAAGCCATATATTGTTGGGTAGACCATGGATGTTTGATCGCCATGTAATTCATCATGGGCGCCTCAACACCTACTCCTTTTATTAAGGATGAGAAGAAAATCACCTTGACCCCTATTCCATCGTGCCAAAGCCCCAAGCCACAAAAGGACCGACAAGCCTTAACCCTCATTCATCCTTCCCAAACCCTTGCCCCCAAAAGAAGATTTCCCACTTCCGCCTCTTCTCCTCACCAGATATGACCCGTTTTATCATCCTCCCCTCACCCTCTTCTATATCTCTCTAGAGGTGATGCCCTGTGATCGCCTTCCCCAAAAGCTCCCATATTGTAAGCGCGACCCCTTTCTTGAGAGGCTTGCCAACCCTTTGAGTTTGAGGACAAACTCAAAACAACCCGGGAGTATGATGCATATTTCCATATGTATCATTTTTATTCAAGTCCAATTTCAAAGAAGAAAAGGGTCAAAGAAGATCATGCATGGAAATGTGCTTATTTGGTCTTCTTAAGTGAGTTCAAAGACTCGCGACACTATGGAGAGGTCAAAAAGAGGTTAAGCTTTGCTAGAAATTTGGTGTCGAATTCATCCCTGCGGAACCCGATTTTTGTGGCCACTTTTGGACAAGCTCAAGTGGACCCACAACTTGAGGTCCCATGTGCTTTTGAAGCTTAAGATTTCATATTTCAAATAAGCCCAAGTTTGTTTAATTTGGACATCATTTGATTGGGCAAAATATCACTCAAAGATACGTTATGCTAATCCAGTCCAGTCTAAGATAGGTGCATTGTTTGGGCCATAACTTTTAAACCGCTTATCCAAATTGAGCAATGAGCCCATTCTGAAAACTAGACTTCCAGGGCTTTCTATCAAGCCCAAGAACGCGTGATTTGGCCGAGTATTCTGGAAGTTATGCTCTGTTGAAGTTGAGGCAGTTGCAAGGATTAATGCTGGAAATATGAAGAGTCTTAGGTTACATATATTTGTGTGGCTGATATTGTGCACGTTTTAGATGCTTCTAGATTGAGGTAATCAGCTGCAAAAATCCTAGAATATTCCTTGTAACCTCCCCCACCCCCTTTTATGATGTGTCTTTTCATTTTTCTTAGACTTTTCATTAGCTAGTTTTTAAATTGTTAGGAGTTATTTGAGTCTTTTGATTGTCTTTTGCTGAGTCTATAAAAGGGGAGGGGCATGTGAAGCTAATCATTTCAGCATTGTAAGAGATTTCCAAAGTAATACAAGCACCTTTGAGAGTGATTCTCATTTGTGTCTCAAAAATTCCTAGTTCTATATCTTGAATTTGGCTCATTCAAGTGGTGTTCTAGGTTCTCTTCCTTTTCCAATTGGAGTGATTCCTTTGTTAAGACAAGAGAATTAGCCCAAGATCAAGTCATTGAGTGGCTCCGTGAAGGATTATCTTAATTACAAGGTCTTATTTATCCTTATTCTTTTTGTTATTATTCTTCAAACCATCTCAAACTATCTTCCACCATATTCACCTTTCTTTGGTTGATTCTTGTTTAGTTTGAGTTTGAGTTGATTTGGTTCACTTACCACCCACACATACATCAGGAAGGGAATGAACTCGTGGGCTTAATGGAGATACTTTCTTTCATAGGCGTGTAAGTGGATGGGCAAAAGGAAGCCTTCATCTTACTACTCAATTTCTTCCAAGTTCTCACCTTCTCTTTTCCCTTCTTTTTTCGCTCAAACTTGTACTAATTCCACCGCTGAAGTGCACAACCTCTCAATCTTGAAATAACCACTTTGAACTTCTCTTGGTCATTAAGGATACAACAAGCAAAAACTCGTTCCACCTTAGATAACCAACATGTGAACTCTTCCATTTCGCCATGAAATTTTGGAATTGCAAAGTAAGCATATCCAATATCAATAAAAGCTAGTTCTTTCTCCAAGTTCATTGAAGATGGCATGAAGGATGAGGTCTAGGGTTCTTTGTGGATTGATTTGGAACGTAAGTAGGCTGTTTGTGTTTAAAATGATTTTAGAGATAGGCTGGGAATGGCGTGGGGTTTAGGCAAGGAGCAGAACTTGCTCTGATACCAAATATGATGTAAGTCTCAAGGGTAGGAACAACCCAAGCTAACTTACAACAGGAACACAACCAAAACAAGTGGGAAACTCATGAACCAGGGGTGGCACGGTCGTGCTTTAAGGCACGGGGGCACCGTGTCAACTTGCTGCCTAAGCACGCCTAGTTTGTGATTTTCACGGTTTTTGAGATGGCTTTTGTGTTTGGGCTCAAAACTGAATCAAAGCAAGAATTCTTGGCCTTGATTAAGCTTGAAATGAATATGAAACGAAAAAAAGAAGAGAGGAATGAAGTTCACTGATTAGAACATGAAAAAAAGGAGAGCTTTGGTTTAAGGAACCCAAAGCTAACTTCATGAACTTTAAGTGAATTCAATGGAATCTGGATAGTCCTAAGCCTTGTGATTAGATAAGATACACCACTAATCACTTAGCTTAGGGCCCTTAACCTTTGATTAGGATATAGATACACCACCTAATCAATGATTAAGACTCACTTGGGCACCACCTTAATCGGCCTAATTAAGGATAAGCAAGTTAAGTGTTTGAGAGGAACACAAGACACAAAGTCTTTTCTTAATTTCAATACTCAAGCTTCTTGTTTTACAAAAGAGAAGCCAAGGCACTTATATAGCCTTGTGATTACATGAAAAGGGCTTTCCTTCTAGGCAAGGAAAGTCATTAAACTAATCCTATGCTTAGTAATACACGGTTTAAGCTAAAACATACATAAGCTGAAAGTTTAAGCTACAAAACATAAGATTTCCTTCTTAAACTCTTTCCTAAGTATTAAGAAACCTTGTTGACTCAATTTCCCTTCAAGGAAGGTAAGAGAGCATGGCTGCCACCTCAAAAGGACTGAAAATTTCATGTGTGCCATGTCATGCTTGAGTGGTCGAATGAGAGCTTGCAAAATGGTGGCGTTTCACTAGCTCCACGTGTCTCTCTCTCAAGTAGCTGAGTGGTTCTTAATCAAGCAGCTCAAAATGACCTGCTTGGCAGCCTTCCACCTTAAGCAAACCCCTTGAAGGAGGAAAACCACCAGGCTAAGAAACCGGGTGTCAAGCAGCCGGTTTCTGCCTCCACTTGCAACGCATGTTTGACACCTCAAATGATGACTAATTGCTACGTTTCTTACATGGTTGGAAACCTCATGATGTCTAGATTACCCTCCTTTTTGAATCATAGCAATTGGACGTCATTTACCCCTTGAATGAGCCTGATTCCTCAAACCGTGCAGATTAGACTCCAAAACAGCACAGGTTTACTAATTAGCTTAATTCACTAACCAATTGAACTCCAAATCTGGTAATTTCAATTGGACATGAAATCTAAGATCTTGGGGACCCAAAATATGTAAAAATACAAGATTTAAGCTAAACTACATCATAAGAAATAAAAAGAACAAAACCGGGTTCATCCTGGCCCTGCTGGGCAGTTTTGACACCTTGAGTTTAATTGCTGATTTGAACGACCAAATGAAGTCCAAATTGGATGAAACTTGATTTGTTGGAAAGCTAACATTTTGATCTTCAAATCCATCAAAAAATATTAGATGTAAACCCTTAGTATGTTTGAGAAATTAAGCACACAAAAATGGGTTAGCTGCTGGAATTAACCCTTCCCCTACAGTTTCAATGCTTAATCAAAACTTGGATGATTTATTCATCCTTAAACCAGCATATTGAGCTTACCTAATTGATTTGATTCTTTTAAAACAAAAGGCATGGAGGAATTTCAATCATACTCCCCTTGTTAAAAATGATTTACCCTCAAATCATAGTAGGTAATGAACTCCTCTT
>JAKOGI010005530.1:0-7500 GCA_029747015.1 Carnegiea gigantea | reverse complement strand
ATCATTTAAAACACTTGGTTGAAATTAACCCTCCACAAAATATCTTCTTGCTAATTAAAATTAGGGGTAATGATGGTAATTAGCTAAACAAATTGATTGGGAACTTGTTGAGCCGAAATCGGCCTTAAATAAGCTAGGATTCGGGAAAAAATCGAACCGGGTGCGATTAATTTAACATTTTTTTCGGAATCTCAAAATTAAATATGATATCTTGAAAAATAATTTAATCTTTAAATCATAATTATCGAGGCCTACTATTAATTTTTTCGAAATTAATACGGTAAATGAAACTTGAATTACAAAGTGGGACCCAAAATTGAATTCTCTCAATCAGGATGATTAAATGAGATAAATAAATGTGAAAATTAATCACATGGCTTAATTAGATAAATAAACATGATTTAGGGTCGGGCTGTTACACATGCATGCATACATACATACATACATATATACATACATATGTATGTCTGTGTGTATATGTTTGTATATATGTTTGTATGTATGTATGTTGCTTGGGGGGGAATTTGCTTGAATGGTGGTGACACCCGGACTTACATCTAGTTTACGTATAGATTGATTACGCGAGTTATCATGTAGACCCTTCGAAGACTTGCATGAAGGTCGACCGTAGGTGTTTTTCACAAGAAAGGCTCCTTTGACGTGCAAATCATCTCAGGAAGAATTATGGAAGCAGGCACAGAGAAAAGGACAAGGAGAAGGAGAGAGTTATAAATAGTAAAGTCCCCCCAAAGTGGGAAATATTTGGATATTTATAGCATTGGGGTTAGCATCCAAGGGCGGGACGATACTTTTGTTATTCAGGGTTTAAATTACTATTATAACCCTACAGGATCCTTCTAACTTCCTTGTGGTCAACTCTTATCCCATATTGGCTTGGTCAGTGCTACGTATCGCATTCCTATTGGACAGGTCACTAAATATCCTAATCATTTAACCCCGCACATCTTAACAGAATGCATCCCGATATGTTCGGGTGAGATGTTAATTTACTTGGTTTGCCTTTTCGGAGCATTACAAATTTGCCCACTACTTCCATTTGAGGCCTTGTTCATTCATATACCTAAAATTTCCAAGCTCATATTTCCCTTTTTTGGATGCAAGGAGGTACTAAACTTCTCTTATCGTGCTTTGATTTTAGGAAACTTCATGTGGATCCCCTAATCTGTCCGCCCATACCTCTCCCACCTCATTGGCCATCGCTCAGCCTTTCTTCGCGAAGGCCAAAGTTGAGCACTACGCATATGATGTTGGGATTCTCGAGATAACACATTTGGTGTTCTATGCCTGCATTCTTCCAGAGGCGATGCGTTTTTGGATTGTCTCCTTCGACGCAGTCCAAGACCTGAACAAGGCTTTGGAGAGGTTCCACCGGGTGAGTTTTGAAATTTGGTTGGTTGTAATGGCGGCCGACTCTCTTGGTGCTTTTGGCAAGATGCGAGTGCTGATGCCCTAGTCGGTTGTGAGGGCGTGGAGAGTTCTGACTCCTTAATATTTTCCCTTTGTCTTTCCATGGGTGTCCCCCAAATGTCCAAAAGAGGTTCCCACTAAGAGAGAAAAAGGTGAACCTTCCCATGAAGAGAGAGATCAGTTCGCTAACTGAAGAATCAAGCGTCACCCTGGACCAGAGTTTGGCTCCTTCCAAAGACAAACGATGAGGTTACTCCTAGGGTGGAGACGTGCACCCCATCCACGTTCAGAAAACGATCTGAATTCATTTTGGAGTAGTTTCTTTTAAGATTGATATTTACTTTTAATTTTTAGTTCAATGCAAAGGGCTCCTTCTTTTTTAATAAAGCTAAGTAGGTGACCATAAGTTAAACTATGGCACAGGATTTCTATAGTTCCACAATGATCTTTATTTTTTGTCTTACTCTTTCGAAAAATAA
The DNA here is from genome assembly GCA_029747015.1 of Carnegiea gigantea. NCBI lineage: Eukaryota > Viridiplantae > Streptophyta > Magnoliopsida > Caryophyllales > Cactaceae > Carnegiea > Carnegiea gigantea. Next base: position 5,593 of record JAKOGI010005530.1, on the reverse strand, counting down.
AGTGGGTATTTCATAAATGAATTTTTCTTTTCAATAGTTTTCATTGGCTTCTTTTCATTGTAGCACATAGATAAGGAACGTATCCTTACACAATTTGTAGTCGCTTAAACTTCGGCATCTAAGATTTCAAATTATTTCTAAAGGACAAGAGGTCAATTCTTCTGTATTTTGTATGAAGTATATGACTATGACATAACTAAGATATTCTACTGCTATAGATAATTACTGGCTTGAACTCAACAATTTCGTGGATCTTGAATGGTTTCTATTAAACCATGAAGTTGATGTGTAAGAAACTCATCCTGTCCTGGTGGGTAAGAATATTATCCGACAAATTTTTGAGTTGACACGTAAAGCTAGAAGTAAGGAGTTTTGCAGCATCTTCCGCAAGACTCCTTTTGTAATATATGAAGTTGCACAAATTCCCATTTCTTTAAGGATGTTGGCAATTACATATTCAAACTTTTCATTTATATTTCATTCGTATATAGTTTTCCGTCATTGTTGGATTGAAGTAATGTTTTATTGGTTTCACGTTGACGATCTGGAGGGAGTAGGTCTAGGATAATATGCCTAATTTTGATTTCTAATTTTCCATTTATTATTTTGCATGCCTATTTTATTAATTTGAGTTTCATTGAAATTATCTTCAATGGTTAAATAAGATTTGAATTATCTATGTTGCTAGATTCAAAATCTGAACTCTTAGGCTGATTACTACAGGATGGTTTATCAGCACAAAGTATTTTTTTTGAAGGAGGGTTTTCAAATGTTTTTCGAATTTCTCGCTTTGGAAACGGATTGGCGATAGAGTCGATAGGTGTGGACAAAGAATAAACGGAAATAGGTTTTTTTTTAAAGACAAGATTATGCCATAATTATCGTTTAGTGGCACATATGAATTTATTATAATTAGGAATAGAAAGTTATTGTTCTCAAAGATAGTTATTTAGCTAATCGAAGAAAGGTATATTTTGTTTGATTTTAGGTAATTGATTGTAATAAATAGTTGAGTGATAATTGCATTTCTTTAAACAAGTCGAAAAAGAACCGGTCTCAGTATGTTTGATTGTAATCTTGATAAAAATCTTTATTAAGATAGACTTTATTAACTGAAATTAGATTTTGTTTGTCTCAAAAGAAATTTTTTCCTTGAAAAGTTTGAAAGCTCAAAGCATTAGTAAAATGATTGATTTGATGGGTTGAGAGAAATCATTTTGCTTGAATTTGATTCCATTTGAATACAAACTTCCATTATGCATCATGCTTGTATGTAAGGAAGAGTTAGATGATGATGATGCTACTACCATGACGATAAGATGATTAGTCTCAGTATAATAAATTAAATTAAAGAAATCAATCATCATAAAATGGCACATGAATATGATTATTATCAGAGAAAGACTCATTAATTGCCTAACAATGTACTGTAGGACCACATCGTGGCCACCTCCATTCCAACCCTATACTGTCGAGACCACCAATTGCTAGACTGAGCAACGGACTTACCTCGGCGCCTCAAGGACTCTCAGAGGCTGACCAGCGCTACTGACTGACACATCTTTCATGTCAACAACTAACTTATCTAAGTCCTTAACGAGGATATTTATATATCATTAAGGGTTAATTAACCTTCTTTAGATTAACTGGTAAATTCCTCGCCTTAGTCATAAGGGATTTAGCCGTGAATCAGGGTAATACTAGGCAGACACATGATTTGCCACTTGGCTCTAATACCAACTAGGGAACAGATATAACTTTTAGTTTTAAAATTTATACATTAAAATGAACTTGAATCATAAATGATGAATAGTAACTGAAAGATAAATAATCGCTGAAACGTAAGTGAATGAAAGATGAATAGTAACATGAATACTAAAGCATAATAATTTGAAGAGTAATTGTCCATAAAACGTACACGAAATGATAAACAGTGAATTGCATAATAACTTGAATTCAAACTTACTATTATGGATTAAGTAGCAGGCGACATTTTACAATAGGAAAGGAAAGAACAGTAGAGGATAAGGAACGTAGAAACAGTAGGAAAACAAAATTATACAAGTGAGTTCTGCCGAAAATGATGCAACTTTGTAGCCTTTTATATAGGCCTAAAAAGTAGCATGAATAGTACATTGAAATTACTGAAACAACAAAATGATATTATTTTTGGTAACTAAACAGTGGGAAGATTAAATTCATTGAAGTATCTTGAATAGTAAGTTCATCTTGAAAAGTTGAACATGAACATTTATGAATGTTGATGATAGGCAAGCTTGTTAAAATCTAATAGTTGCTGCTTGATTTTTTCAGTTACTGTATCCTTGTGGTGATTGACTATTGAAATTTCATATTTTTAAGGATAATTCTTTGAAGATTTTTTAATAAGTTTTCTTCTTTTTAGATGAAGAAGCTTCAAATTTTGGATAACCAAATTGCCAGTAAATCACCGATTATTGACAACCATTTGATCAGAATATCATTTAATTTATTGAATAGATTATTTCAGATGTCTACATTTGTCCAGCTGATGAGCATTGGTTCTTTGACTCCCAAAAATAGTAATAAATAGTAACTCAAATATAAATAATAACCGAAACATAAATGAATGAATGAAGAGTAGTAACACAAAGTAAATAGTAAACATAGTAACTTGAATAGTAATTTTTGGTAAAACATAAATGAAAAGATGAATAGTGAATTACAGAGTGATTTAAATTCAAACTTACTGTTATTGATTGAGTAGCAGGTGATATCTCACAATATGAAAGGAAAGAATAGTAAAGGATAAGGATCATCCCGAAAATAGGAAAGAAAAATCATACAAGTGAGTTCTACTAAAAATGATACAACCTTGCAGCCTTTATATAGGTCCAAAAAGTAATGTGACCAGTACATTGACATTATTGAAACAGTGAAACGATATTATTTCTGACACTTAAACAATGAAAACATAAAATTATTAAAGCATTTTGTGTAGTAAGTGGATCCTGAATAGTTAAATGCGGATATTTTTAAGGGTTGATGACTAACAACTTTATTAAATCTAACAGCTACTGCTTGATTTTTTTGTTACAGGATCCTTCTGGCAGTTGAGAATTCGAAATTAAGAGGGATACATAGTATTCCCTTACTGGTCATACAACGTTGAATATTCTTATAATGCAGCACGAGTGTTGTCTTAAATGCAAGTTGGTAGTACTGGGGGTGGTACTTAGTAAAGCTATACTAGGGTGATTTTTTGGAGTAAAAAAACTAATGTTCATCGGCCGGACATATGTGAACATCTAGAATAATCCATTGAATAAATTGAATGATATGCTGATTAAGTGGTTGCCAATAATCTGTGATATACTGGCCATAGAAACTGATGGTTCTTATATAACCAGTAGGTATTGCGATGAGTACTAGATGATCATAGAGCTCTTACAAAAGTGATATGTAGAACTTGAGGATTTGGAAGTATGCATAAAAGGACGATTTGAGCTATAGATCCAGTTATTGTATCGGATAAAGATGGCATATACCTTGTATCAGGGTCCTCTGAGAGGAGTAAAGCATTGTTCATGATGATGATCTCTAATGTAAAACAGAAGCGGTTCTCGAATTTCTATCAAGTAGTTTGGATTTTGAATGGCATTAGAATTGATTGTGGATGGCATCCAGAATAAAGAAATTGAAGCAAATCTACTTTGCATCAAGAAATTCTCTAGTGGGAAAGTTAGGAAAGGAATTTTTCTCCCCATTAATGAATTCAATGTCAAAGTCAAAAAAGGAAAGTATTGTATGCCAACCAGCAAAATTTTTACTTTGATACGAGATTTTGAACATCTTTTTATAAAACTTCATTTACACTTTTGGAATCAATTCTTAATAAGAATTTTTCGTCATATAAATCATCTTGAAATTTTAAAATACACAACACAATAGATAAAACTTTTTTTTAAAACTGGAATAATGGAGTTGATGTCTAGTCCAAGGTCCACTACGGAACCTTACTAATTGTTCAGAATTTGGGTCAAGATGTTACTTGAGAATTCTTCCGTGAATTTTTTGTAATATAAGTCATCTGACGCATCTATTTCAACTATCATGAATGCATGTGGATGAAGCATCCTAAATGTATGAGATATTTGACTTTACTTGTAATCTGCTTGACTATTTTAGTATGCTTTTGAGACCATTTAGGAGGATTTTTCTTCAGCCTTTGAAATAATGGTTTGTAAATTTCTCTAGGTTTAGGGAAAAAATGAGACAACATAGAAATCTTTGCAATTAGTTTTTATCTTTAATTTCAACCGGTAATTCGTCAGTGAATTTGATAAATGGTTGAATGGGTTTAATAGTACCATTAAAAATGCCACTGCCTAAAAATCAAATTTTGGTTTGAAATAATTTCATTTTCGGTGTAGAAACAGTTAATTAATTTCTTTTAATGACATTGAAAAATGTTTTGAAGTGCTTAAAATGCTGAATTAAAATGTAGATCCAAACTTTTTGAATAAACAAGAACATCATCGATGCAAACCATTGAAAATTCAAAATAACCATTTAGTACATCATTCATAATATGTTTAAATCAGAAGGAGCATTGCAGAGTCCAAATGACATCACTTTCTATTCGTGGTGTCCAAATGAAACTGTGATGCAGGTTTATGTCTATCTTTCTTAATAATTTGAATATGCCAAAAACCAAAATTTCATATTCACAATAAATATTTTTTGTTGGGTATTGGACATTTTATTCATTGAAGAACTTTGTTGAGTGGTTTGAAATTTGTGACTAATTTTGGAACACCACATTCCTTTTCTGCTTGATTGTAGACATAGAAAACTGCATAACTGCAAAGAGGTATGGGGGGCCTAATAAGTTTGTTTGTCTAAAAAAGATGGAATTTCTTTTTTGCAAAATTCTAAAAGTCCTTTATTCATTTGAATAAGGTTGCTTTTGTTAGAATATTTCTTTCATCAAATCTTTTTCATATGGTAATTCTACCATATGTTTCTACCCATCCTAAAAAACATTTGGAAAATTAGCACATACATAATTTTCAAATAGTTTTTTAATCTTTCGAAGATTTTGTTGAAGTTTTGGTATAGCAAGTTATTCATCAATACTTTCTTGAATAGTTTTTGTTTGAAGAAAAGCTATTTGTTTCTTTAGCAAAGAAAACTGTGGAGATTGGACCTCCTAAAAGAACTGTAATATCTTTGTTTATTGCTGCAGAAACAAGTTCAAATCTAATCTATTTTCCAAGAATTTTTGAATAAATTCTTTTGTAATCAACAGTGAAGTGATAAATTCGAAAAAGGAAGGGGCTTCTAAGAATAATTTGTTGTTTGAGATATCTAACAAGTATGAAAACATATATATATATATATATATATATATATATATATATATATATATATATATATATATATATATATATATATATATATATATATCTATATATATATATCTATATATATATATATATATATATATATATATATATATATATATATATATATATATATATATATATATATATATATATATATACATATATATGTATATGCATATATATATACATATATACATATAAGTATA
>JAKOGI010005529.1:5000-10598 GCA_029747015.1 Carnegiea gigantea | reverse complement strand
GAGAGGGGGAAGTAAGCGGGGGGGGACAAGGGTTTTTCGGGAGGGGAAGGAAGGTGGTGTGAACAAGGGGTTTTCGGGGGGATCTCGAAGGAAATCGGGTTGGATTTTGAGGAGGGGAGGGGACCCCCCACCCCGCGGCACAACAGCATTCCCACCGGCATAATCCCGATGCAAAGGGCACTCCCAGCCACCGCGCAGGCCTATGTTCGGCCCTAGGAGTGTCCTCGGGGAAGGGCCTCCACTCGTTCGTGTACTTCGGCCTCACGGGCGCGAGGGGCTTACAAGCTCAAGCGCCTAGGCCCTCACTCACCGATCGTCGGCTTCCACCACCGGAGCGATCAACCCCGCCGTCGTCGCACGGATCGGCTCAAGACAAGCCTTCCACCCCGTTCGTGACAGTGCCTCACGGGCGCGAGGGGCTTACAAGCTCAAGCGTCTAGGCCCTCACTCACCGATCACAGGCTTCTCAAAACCGGGGAAGCAAGCACCATCCGGTAGCCTCTCCGGTCACCTGCCGCTTGCGACAGTCAGCCAGCACGGTGGAAGGCAACACGCCTCCGCGCAAACCCCACAGCCAGTGCGCCCGCCGCCCGCCCCGGGACGGGGGGAGGTGGGTCGTCAAGCAACAGAAAGGCAATGTCAAGGAGCAAGGGGCCATGTCAAGAAACAACGGACGAGGGGCGCAACGGCATCCCCACCGGCAAAATCCCGATGCGAAGGGCACTCCCCGCCCCGCGCAGGCCTCAGGTCGCGCCTTTGGAAGTGCTCCTCGGGAAGGGCCTCCCACTCCGTTCGTGTACTTCGGCCTCACGGGCGCGAGGGGCTTACAAGCTCAAGCGTCTAGGCCCTCACTCACCGATCGTCAGCTTCCACCACCGGAGCGATCAACCCCGCCGTCGTCGCACGGATCGGCTCCTCAAGACAAGCCTTCCACCCCGTTCGTGGCAGTTCCTCACGGGCGCGAGGGGCTTACAAGCTCAAGCGTCTAGGCCCTCACTCACCGATCACAGGCTTCCCACAACCGGGGCGTCCAGCCCATCCCGCGTCGCCTCTCCTGTCACCGCGCTTGCGACGGTCAGCCCGCACGTGGAAGGCACCACGCCCCCGCTTAAATCCCACAAGCCAGTGCGTCCGCCGTCCGCCCCCAGGACGGGGCATGTCGAGCAACAGAAATGCTGTCAGGGAGCAAGGGGGCCGGGTCAAGAAAGAAGGGACGGTGGGCCGCGGGAATTCACCGACAATCACCCCTGCCCACGTGGGGGTGATCACCGTTCTCGGTTGAGGGGGGGCAAGGCCCCCACCCGTGATGGCATCCTAGAAGCCTAGGGAATGCCACCGAAGACGGGCGTCAGGAGCACCACCGGTGCCTCGGAAGGTAGGAACTCGCATAGCAACGATTCCCGCACTCCATCGATCGATATCCAACAATTTTCATGCTAGTCACGCTTCCCGAGGCAAAACCCGACCCCCGGGGTGGTCCCTCATACGCCCGCCAAGGTTCGGTGCAAGGAAGCCATGGCAACAAGGCCTTTGACATCATGCCATGCCATGCCATGCATGGGCGATGGCTGCCGCTGACCCTGCTGCTGACCCAGCTGCTTGCCAAGCACCTCCCCTATAAAGAGCTCTTATAACTCTACTGGCTCTGCCCCCAGTAGACATCAACTGTGACGAAAAATCATACTGGGTTTTTGAAGATTTAGAAAGGTTTCAGCAGCAAACAATGGACCATGGAAAGATTCATGATGTGAAATTACTTTAAAAAAAATTGTTTTCGGAATTCTCGGAAACCAGATATTTTTTATGCTTAAAGCTAAAACGAAAAAAAATCCTAAAAAAATCAGGAGAAAAATCAGAAAAAATCAGGGACAAAGCTTGTAAATCCTCTAAAAATCGTGGGAAGGGAGGGACAAATTTGGGGGAAAAAACGCACGACAAAAAGACGGGATTTTTTCCGGTTGAAGGCTTTCGGGCGTTCGCGGGGCTGCGGCCAGCGTTCAGGGCCCTGCGGCCAGCGTCCAGGGCTGCGCCCAGCGTCCAGGGGCTGCGCCCAGCGTCCAGGACAAGCGGCCAGCGTTCACAGGCTGCGGCCAGCGTTCAGGAGCTGCGGCCAGCGTTCAAAGGGCTGCGGCCAGCGTCCAGGACAAGCGGCCAGCGTTCACAGGGCTGCGGCCAGCGTTCACAGCCTGCGGCCAGCGTCCAGGACAAGCGGCCAGCGTTCACAGGGCTTGCGGCCAGCGTTCACAGGCTGCGGCCAGCGTTCACAGCCTGCGGCCAGCTGTCAAGGACAAGCGGCCAGCGTTCACAGGGCTGCGGCCAGCGTTCACAGCATCGCGGCCAGCGTTCCAGGACAAGCGGCCAGCGGTTCACAGGGCTCGGCCAGCGTTCACAGCCTGCGGCCAGCGTTCCCAGCCTGCGGCCCGCGTCCAGGACAAGCGGCCAGCGTTCACAGGCTGCGGCCAGCGTCCAGGACAAGCGGCCAGCGTTCACAGGGCTGCGGCCAGCGTTCACAGCCTGCGGCCAGCATCCAGCACCCCCGGCAGCCCCCGGCACCCAGCGACAGCATGCCCGGACGCTGCCCGGCATGCATGGATGCTGCCGTGGGCGTCCGGCAGCGGGCGTGGACGCTCTCGGGGGCATGCCCCGGGGCCGACCCTCGGGACCCGGGGGCATGCCCCGGGGCCCCCCGGGGCATGCCTCGGCCATGCACCGGGGCCGTTGTGGGGGCCTTCCTCGGGACTCAGGGGCATGCCTTGGGCATGCACCGGGGCCGTTTCGGGGCGATGTGCGGGACGCGGGGCCATGCACCGGGGCCGTTCTGAGGGCGTTCCCGGGGACTCGGGGCCATGCCTTGGCCGCGCCCCGGGGCCGTTCCGGGGCGACGTGCGGGACTCGGGGCCATGCCTTGGGCATGCACCGGGGCGTTCCTCGGGACTCCGGGGCACGCCCCGGGGCGAGGTGCGGGACTCGGGGGCATGCCGTGGCCATGCACCGGGGCCGTTCCGGGGGCCTTCCTCGGGACCCGGGGGGCACGCCTTGGGCATGGACCGGGGCCGATCCTCGGGACGCGGGGGGCACGCCTTGGGCATGCACCGGGGCCGTTTGGGGGCGTTCCTCGGGACCCGGGGGCACGGCCCGGGGCGATGTGCGGGACTCGGGGGCATGCCTTGGCATTGCCACGGGGCGATGGGCGGGACTCGGGGGGCATGCCTTGGCCTTGCTTCGGGGGCGTTCTAGAGGCGATGCACGGGGGCATGCCCCGGGGCCGATGTGCGGGACGCTGGGGCAGGCCTCGGCCGTGCACGGGGCCGCTCCCCGGGACTCGGGGGCATGCCTTGGCATCGACGTTCGGGACTTGGGGCACCAATATGGGGGCACGAGGCACGCCACGGGGCCTAGCTCTCGACCCTCCCTTCGCCCAGTCCGCCCAAGGTCCGCTCAAGTCCGCCCCCGCGCCCCTGCGTCCCTGCGCCCTGCGCCCTGTCAAAGATTATAATGCGCGCGGGGGGGTCACGGGGCCGGGGGGCGGGGTGTCACTCACCATCGTTCATCCTGCTCGGGTCGCGGACGGGGCGGGGCACTAGCTCAATCACCTTCCCCATAAAGAGCACAACGAGCTTTCGTGGCCGTGCCCGGAGTGGACATCAACCGTGCCGATTTTTCATACTCCGCCCGGGCCATCCCCCTAGAGAGCTTCAGGAGGGTTGGGGGCCGTGCCCGGAGTGGACATCAACCGTGCCTATTTTTCATACTCCGCCCGGACCATCCCCCTAGAGAGCTTCAGGAGGTTTGGTGGCCGTGCCCGGAGTGGACATCAAACGTGCCGATTTTTCATACTCAGCTGGGACAGGTCACGGCCTGCGGCCAGCGTTCACAGGCCAGCGGCCAGCGTTCACAGGACAGCGGCCAGCGTTCACAGGCTGCGGCCAGGGTTCAGGACAAGCGGCCAGCGTTCACAGCCTGCGGCCAGCGTTCAGGACAAGCGGCCAGCGTTCACAGCCGGCGGCCAGCGGTCACAGGCTGCGGCCAGCGTTCAGGACAAGCGGCCAGCGTTCACAGCCTGCGGCCAGCGTTCACAGGCTGCGGCCAGCGTTCAGGACAAGCGGCCAGCGTTCACAGGCTGCGGCCAGCGTTAAGGACAAGCGGCCAGCGTTCACAGGCTGCGGCCAGCGTTCAGGACAAGCGGCCAGCGTTCACAGGCTGCGGCCAGCGTTCAGGACAAGCGGCCAGCGTTCACAGCCTGCAGCCAGCGTTCACAGGCTGCGGCCAGCGTTCAGGACAAGCGGCCAGCGTTCACGGGGCTGCGGCCAGCGTTAACAGCCTGCGGCCAGCGTTCAGGACAAGCGGCCAGCGTTCACAGGCTGCGGCCAGCGTTCACAGGCTGCGGCCAGCGTTCAGGACAAGCGGCCCGCGTTCACCGGCCTGCGGCCAGCGTTCACAGGCTGCGGCCAGCGTTCAGGACAAGCGCCCAGCTTTCACAGCCTGCGGCCAGCGTTCAGGACAAGCGGCCAGCGTTCACAGCCTGCGGCCAGCGTTCACAGGCTGCGGCCAGCGTTCAGGACCTGCGGGCAGCGTTCACAGGCTGCGGCCAGCGTTCAGGACAAGCGGCCAGCGTTCACAGCCTGCGGCCAGCGTTCACAGGCTGCGGCCAGCGTTCAGGACAATCGGCCAGCGTTCACAGGCTGCGGCCAGCGTTCAGGACAAGCGGCCAGCGTTCACAGGCTGCGGCCAGCGTTCAGGACAAGCGGCCAGCGTTAACAGGCTGCGGCCAGCGTTCAGGACAAGCGGCCAGCGTTCACAGCATGCGGCCAGCGTTCACAGGCTGCGGCCAGCGTTCAGGACAAGCGGCCAGCGTTCAAAGCCTGCGGCCAGCGTTCACAGGCTGCGGCCAGCGTTCAGGACAAGCGGCCAGCGTTCACAGGCTGCGGCCAGCGTGCAGGACAAGCGGCCAGCGTTCACAGGCTGCGGCCAGCGTTCAGGACAAGCGGCCAGCGTTCACAGGCTGCGGCCAGCGTTCTGGACAAGCGGCCAGCGTTCACAGCCTGCGGCCAGCGTTCACAGGCTGCGGCCAGCGTTCAGGAGCTGCGGCCAGCGTTCACAGGCTGCGGCCAGCGTTCAGGACAAGCGGCCAGCGTTCACAGGCTGCGGCCAGCGTTCAGGAAAAGCGGCCAGCGTTCACAGGCTGCGGCCAGCGTTCAGGACAAGCGGCCAGCGTTCACAGGCTGCGGCCAGCGTTCCCAGGCTGCGGCCAGCGATCAGGACAAGCGGCCAGCGTTCACAGGCTGCGGCCAGCGTTCAGGACAAGCGGCCAGCGTTCAGGACAAGCGGCCGGCGTTCACAGGCTGCGGCCGGCGTTCAGGACAAGCGGCCAGCGTTCACAGGCTGCGGCCAGCGTTCACAGGCAGCGGCCAGCGTTCAGGACAAGCGGCCAGCGTTCACAAGCCTGCGGCCAGCGTTCACAGGCTGCGGCCAGCGTTCAGGACAAGCGGCCAGCGTTCACAGGGCTGCGGCCAGCGTTCACAGCCTGCGGCCAGCATCCAGCACCCACCGGCTGCCAGCGACAGCATGCCCGGACGCTGCCCGACATGCCGGGATGCT
>JAKOGI010005528.1:7500-10600 GCA_029747015.1 Carnegiea gigantea | reverse complement strand
TATATATATATATATGTATATATTTATATGTATATCTATATCTATATCGATATATAAATATATATATATATATATATGTGTGTGTGTGTGTGTGTGTGTGTGTGTGTGTGTGTGTGTGTATATGCACACTTACATATACGTATACATATACATATATATATATATGTATTTATATGGATATATATATATATACATATATATATATATATATAAACACATAAATATATATATATATGTGTGTCAATATATATATATATATATTTGTGTATATATATATATAGATATATATATATATATATACACATATGTATATCTACATACATACTATAATATATATATATTATAATATATATATATATTATTTAATATATAGATATAATATATATATATATAGATAGTATGTAGATTATACATATGATGTGTATATTATACAGATAATATCTATATATATATATATATATATATAGATATATAATATATATATATATATAATATTTATGTGTATACGTTACAAGTAATATATTATATATGGATATATACAATATATATCTATAGATATATATATATATATAACATGGCTAAAATATATATATATATATATATATATATATATATATATTTATGTTTATATATATGTGTGTGTGTATATGTGTGTGTGTACGTACATGTATGTATGTATGTGTGTATATATATATATATATATATATTAATATATATATGTATATGTGTGTGTGTGCGTGTGTGTGTATGTATATATGTATTGTGCATTCACACACTCGCGCGCGCACACACACACACACACACACACACATATATATATATATATATTTATATATATATATATTATATAGGTCTTTGTGTGTGTGTGTGTGTGTGTATAGTATATCACACACACACAACCACACACACACACACACACACACACACACACAACACACACATATATATATATATATAATAATATATCGTTGTGTGTTGTGCGGTGTGTGTATGGTACATACATACAAATACATATATATATTATATAGATATAGATATAATATATATATATATATATATATATATATTGATATATATATCTGGACATATACATATACATATACATATATGTATAAATGTATACATATATATATACATATGTGTGTATATATACATAAATATATACATATATATATATATACACACACGCACACATATATATATATATATATATATATATATATATATACATATATGGAGAGAGAGACAGATATATAAATATATATGGATATATAGGCACACATACATTTTCTTATGTCTTACTTAATTCCTGGGACGAAACAGGCAGAGTTTCCCTCAAAACTGACCCTTTGCAGGCTAAAAGCCTTACAATAATACCCTGCAAATCAACGGAAGCGCATAACATTTAAAAGAAGCTCAACGGCCACACGTCGGAGTTCATAACTCAACGAGCCACCTGCTCGGAGTACATCAAACCGAATAATTCTTTAATGCAGGAAAAGTAAAAGGTACAACTCAACGGTCTACGCAACCGGAGCACTGTGGTTTACATGCCAAAACACAGCTAATTTCGAATAAAGACATCTAACTAGTCAGATGGTTGGCTCACGCGGCCATACAGAGCAACTCATAACAATATGCATTATATGAGCTAGAAAACTCAGTTTGCAACATTACAAACTAGGAATACATTATATTACATCGTTAGGCTCATGAATCTACTTCTACATGGCACACATAACTCTTTTTTCAACCAGGGGTAAACTTTAGCTCCGCATAAGTAGCTTGACTGTCACCTATCATAACAAAAGCCTGGGGAAAAAGGGGAAAGCGTAATGGGGTGAGCAACTACACGCCCAGCGAGAATTCCCCTACTCCTTAAAACCAAAACAATTACAGGCAATAATACTAATAATAGTCATATATCACATATTTATACTTTACTATCATATTAGGCAATCATAATCCCCAAGGAAAGATTACCCTCCTTAAAACTTGATTCTAACCCCTCAACTCGTTTCTAGGCCTTAAACGGCCAAACTTCCCTACTAACAAATAGTTAGGCACATAATCAAACAAGCAGCAAGGATTGAGTGTAAAGCTTTCAAACATACTTTTGAAAACATTGTGACTCTCGATAAATACCAAGAAGGGTTTGTAATCCACGCCAACTCCTTTAAAGCTTATAATTCTTTCTAAAAGTTCTCAAAACATCTAAACTAGTAAGAAAGACTTGTCAAGAACATACTTTCATAGACTATGCACATTGAAATGAATAATGCAACATCTGAAACTTCATTTGACTATACTAGGAAATCCTTTCATAAAAGATGAACTGGAGGTGCACAATTGAAAGCTTTCTTTCTTTTCTCAAAAACACTTTACTCAGCCTCTTGAGGCTCGTATTCTTTAAAGGAAACTCCTTTTCTCACTTATTAGAAACTTACTCATAGCATAAAAATATCTTATTGTGCTGGCTAGGGAGGTTAACACCACCCTTAAGTGAGATCGTCACTCTTAATCTACGTTTTCGTCGGGGTATACGTACTTAACTTCTTGGCCAAAATGCGTCTTAGTAGAGCAATTCTAACCTCGATACTGTCCTCTATGGGTCAACAGCTCACACCAGGATAATCATATCCTAAGTCCAGTCCCCCTCAAGGTTTTCTTACGCGTCACATATCATAACTTATTTGGGAACAGCTCACACCAAGATAATTAATATCTTGAGTCCAGTTCCCAGGAACATCTCACACCAAGATAATTCATATCTTGAGTCCAGTTCCCAAACTTTCTTTAGGAGGAAACAGCTCACATCATCTTTACGTCTAGTTTCCAGGAACAGCTCACACCAAGATAACTCATATCTTGAGTCCAGTTCCTACCCTCTGGCCAATTGTCTAGCACTTTCTTAGCCTTTAGAGTCATACTTCATATCTCTTTTTCAACGCTTACTTTGCTGAAAACATACTTTTTAACAAAACAACCATAACCTTTTGAAATGTTTATAGATTATTCGTTTTTGGCTTAAACACTTCTTATAAACGGAATAAGTTTGCTAACTCGTATATCGACTTCATAAATAGCTTAAAAGCTTCTT
>JAKOGI010005528.1:0-2500 GCA_029747015.1 Carnegiea gigantea | reverse complement strand
TGCTATTGGATTGTTAATGGTTAGACAGTTTGGAGGTTTGCTAAATTATTAATAATTTGATTATCGTCTTAGCATTGTCAGTTCGTTAGTTTATTAGCCTTGTATCATGTTTTGAAGTTTACAGATGTTAATCGGGCGAATTAAGGTATTAGTAAAGCGTGTTGGTTTCAGTTTAGAAGCTAAATCAGTACAGCTGCATTTAATTTCTATATTGGGCTATTGATGAGAATGCTATGCTTATATATGATGGTTTTATGAATTATTGGTTTATTTACGATACTATTGAACCGAGTTGGTAGTTGGATGGCTCGAGGTGGAACTATTGAGGAATTTGAGGTTCTTGTGGTCGGTGTTGTGTGAGGAGGGAGCCTGAGTTGTAATTACCGCACTCGTGTAGATTGCGAGGCCATGTGTGGCTTATTGAGTGAATTCTGCCGAATTGCGCTTCGAAGTGCATAAATCTGCTAGTTATGAACCCCCTTTTTCCCTCAATGTGCTACGTGACATTAAGTGAATAGTCTTCGAAACTCAGACATGGTTAAGAAGGGTTGTTAAATGCATGTTTTCATGATTTCGAATGCTTTTAAGTACTTACCAATTGTCTGGTGGTTTATGAAAATATTTGTGTCGTATAAGAAATAGTAAATCATCGAATTATTCAGTAAGTGACTCGACTAAATAGTCGATATGCTTAGGAAGTTTAAAAGCGAACTAAAAGTGAGTTCGAAAATGTTTTAAGGCATTGGTTTGCATACGACTTCTCCTTATGTTTAAAAGGATTTAAATGACCTGAAAGGGGCATCATAAGGTGCTAATTATAAAATTTAGCTGACTTATATGCTGATTGCTTATTTAAGTCTCCATTGGGTTTCAAGCTGAGGGCTAGTAAACCCCTTATATTTTTAAGAAACGTTTACGTTGAAAGTTTATGAAGCAAACTTGTTTACCTTATAAACGAGCCAAATACCTTAAATTTTCGAATAATAACAAGTTTGGAACGTTTTAAGCCTTCAATTTACTATTACGCCCTCCTTTGAGTGTTAAAAGGGGTTGAAACGAGTTAGAAAATGACAACTGAGGATTCTATTACGAACCTAGTTTGAGTTAAACGCTAACTAAGTACTTTAATTTCCAAATGGGTTCCGTTTTACGAATTAGTAATCGTATTACGTTTATAAAAAGCTTTTTAGTAAAAAACAAAGTCGTTTTACGAACTAACAAACATATTACGTTATTAAGAAGCTTTCAAGTTAGAAACGAAGTCGTTTTATGATTTAGCAACCTTATTACGTTTATACGAAACTTTTAAGTTAGAAACGAAGTCGTTTTACGATTTAGCAAACTTATTACTTTTATACGAAGCATTTAAGTTAGAAACTAAGTCGTTTTATGATTTAGTAAACGTATTACGTTTATAAGGAGTTTTTAAGTTAGAAACGAATATTTTTTACGAACTAACAAATGTATTGCGTTATTAAGAAGCTTTTAAATTTAAACGAAGTCGTTTTGCGTATTAATAAGCTTATTACGTTTATAAGAAACTTTTAAATTTAAAGCGAAGTCGGTTTACGTATTAACGAGCTTATTACGTTTTTATGAAGCTTTTAAGTTTCAAAGGAAGTCGATCTACGTGTTAATAAACTTATTACATCTATAAGAAGCTTTTAAGTTATTTACGAAGTTGCTTTACGTGTTAGCAAACTTATTACGTTTATGAGAAGCTTTTAAGTTATTTACGAAGTCGATTTACGAGTTAGCAAACTTACTCCGTTTATAAGAAGTTTTTAACCCAAAAACGAATGAGCTATAAACATTTCGAAAGGTTATGGTCATTTTATTTAAAAGTAAGATTTCAACAAAGTAAACAACTGAAAAAGAGAAATGTAATGTGATTTTAAAGGCTAAGAAAGTGCTAGGCAAGTGGCTAGATCTTGAGGGTGGGAACTGGATGCAAAGATGGCTTAAACTGTTTCCCCCTAAGGTAATGTTGAGAGCTGGACGCAAAGATGGCGTGAGCTGTTCCTTGGAGCTGCACTCAAAATATGATTAACATGGTGTGAGTTGTTCCCTGATGTGTGACGCGTAAGAAAACCTTGAAGGGGACTGGACTCAGAATATGATTATCCTGGTGTGAGCTGTTGTCCCATAGAGGACAATATCGAGGTTAGAGTTGCTCTGCTAAGACGCATTTCGGCCAAAAGTTATGTACGTATACCTCAGCGATAACGTAGGTTAAGAGTGACGATCTCACTTAAGGAGGTGCTGACCTCCCCTAGTAAGTACAATAAGATGTTTTTATGTTATAAAAAGGTTCCTAATAATTAGCAGATTTGGCATTTTGCAATTCTAAGCAGTCCAGAAAAGAAAAGAAGTTCTTTTAAAGGGATACGAGCCTCAAGAGGCCAAGTAAACTGATTTCAAGAAAAGAAGAAAGCTTTCAAATGTACGAAACCTGCTTATATACACACACACACACACACACACACACACACACACACAC
>JAKOGI010005527.1:0-10613 GCA_029747015.1 Carnegiea gigantea | reverse complement strand
TATATATGCGTGTATATATATATATATATATATATATATATGCATATATATGTATGTAATGTAATCCATTCCTAGTTTGTAATTGTTGTAGACTAAGTTTTCTAGCTCATATGATGCATATTGTTTATGAGTCACTCTGTATGGCCGTGTGAGCCAGCCATCTGATTAGTTAGATGTCTTTACTCGAAATTAGCTGTGTTTTGGGATGTAGGCCCCAGTACTCCGGTTGTGCAGACCGTTGAGTTGTATCTTTAACTCTTCCTGTATTAATGAACTATTCTGTTTGGTGTACTCTGATCGGGTGGCTCGTTGAGCTATGAACTCCGGTGTGTGGCCGTTGAGCTCCTTTTAAATATTTTGCGCTTCCGTTAATTTGTAGGGGTTTATTGTAAGGCTTGTACCCTAAAAACGGTCAGTTTTTAGGAAAAACTCTGTTCGTTTCACCCCAGAAATTAGGTGATAAGTAGGAAAATGTAACGCTCTCGACCCTAGGGGCTGGGGGTGTTACATTGATAGTATCAGAGCATGGTCCTGCGACCGTAGGCCGCGACCTAAGTGTTGCATTTTATATAGTTGCCTAGGAACGCGTTCACGATGACGTGATACATGCCTGCCTTGTGTGCAAATGTGAGTTTTGTGGGAATGTTAGCGCATTTACCTAGTTAGGTGCAGCTTGAGTGAGCTGAATGGTTGGATGAAAGAACCATTTGCTAAGGTGTAGGCTGAGTAGCTCGTGTTTTCGTGGATAAGTTAAGTCTTAGCTCAATCAATAGTTTAAAGAACATATGATTTGAAATCGAATGATTGGAAAGCCTTAATTGTAAGCTCATCTTTGCCCCTAAAGTACGATTTGCTCCTCGGGCCCCATAATGGAGTGAGCAGACGCACTCAATGGTTGGTAGGGAATGAGCTAGAAACAGTTAAGTCATTCTCCTTTCGAAACATGGAGACCTTAAAAGTTGAGATCCTTCCTAAATAGTGAGTTAAGGTTTTTCTTTTGCATGAAAGACCTTTCTAATTCCATAGTTAGGCCTTACTGTTGCGTTTGAAGACTTGCATTTGCTTTACAATGGTGTTCGTGCCTTGTTCTATGAGCATAAGCTTCTATGTGTAACTAGATGTATTGAATACTTACTTGTCAAGATGCATTCACTGCTTGATGTGTCCATGACCAGTTATGTGTTTTATGAATAAGTTGTTGCACTTCTTGATGTTTGCTTGACTTAAGTTGGTTTATTATATGACTTGGTCATTTAGATAATACAAATTTTGTAATTCATAGCATGACATGACCCCTGACTTATTATTTGCATTCCATAACTTCTATAATTTCATACTATAGCTAAGTAACTGCATGCACCCGTGTTTGACGCATGATGAGACGACCATAGAAACCTGGATTCATATATTCTTGCCCTTATTTGATTGATCAGAGTAGTGCAACAAAAGCATATAGTGTAATGCCCCCAATTAATCATGTTTCACAGTTTGTATTTTATTTAATAATCCCTTAATCATAATCTAGACAATTCAATGATAAGGGCATTACCGCCGTTCAAAATAACAAGGCTTGAAACATGAGTGCTATAAATAATATAGCTAAGCATAACCTCAAACATACACACTCACATCAAGTATTAACCAATGAAGGGTTTATAAACCATAGTAAAATAAATCACTATATAGTCTACATCTTCATCCACAGAAGAATTCAATATACAGTTTTAAGGTATGCATATACTGCATTTCTTCTGATCCATCCGAATTTCCTTACTTCACTTATTCTCTTCAGCTGATTTGTTAGCCTGAGGACAATTCTCTGAACATTTGCCTAAAACAAAACATGAAAACATTTCGAATTGTGAGTCGAAGCTCAGTACATGCATTCCTGGATTGTTAAATGATCATTGAAACACCGGTTGGGCCCAATTTGCAATTCATTTTAAATTAAAACAGTGAATGAGGTGATGTAAAGCTGAATTGCTAGTTATTATCTGATAGTGAACCCCTTGATACTGTTACGATCTATAAATAGGTGTACACCTGCCAAGCCGATTGGGGACCTGGCCTGAGGCCGCGTGGGTAACTGAAGGGCGAATGCCCTATAGATGATAACTAACGAGGTCACTAATTAACTGACAAATCACTGTGTAAATTGATTCATTGATGTATTTACCAAAACATAATAACGTTGATAAATACACTCTGATTTCTAAAGATACAGGTAATAGACGTACCTGAAGTCTTTAAAATAATGTTTCACTTGATAATACTTATGCACATTGGAAACGATGGACTAGGCCTTGATTCTACTAAAGAAATGTAATTATAGGTAAATATAGTTAGTAAACCACATTCACTGACATAATTTGTAACTTTAATGGAAATGGATTTATTTAAAAAGACTTCTACAATTCCAATAGTTCAATATAAGACAAGTTAAACCAACATGAACTGAATAATAAATCAATTAGGGTTATTGAACTTGAAATATAACAAATTGAAGCAAAATAGACCAAATGAAAATGATTGAGGTAATAATGAAAAGATTTTAATTAATATAAATGAAATATGGGTTTCTGATATTTTTGAAATGGATAATGGAGAGTGTAATGCATCTGAAATGGATAATAGAAGGTTTAATACTTCTGAAATGGGTGACAAATGGTTTAATGCTATAAGGGGTGCTGTGAGGTTCATAAAAGCTCATATAACACCCAAACTTGATCCAAAGGATTTTGAGTTATTACTCTGCTCACTTCCCAAATTTTATTTTCATGCTCACTTAACTCGGTTTTCAAACCTAAGTAAGCTTCTATACATAACCAAACTTGTTGAACTCACTATACTTTGTAATTTCCTTACAGTATCCATAATTATATAGAAACTTCTGAAAATATTTCCAAATGCCACGATTTCTGTATTCACTCATGTTACCGTTTAATGGTTTGCATTAGAAAATCCATATCTTTCACTCCCGACCTCAAAATAAGATGTAAAACCCAATATGAAAAGCGCATAATGTCCACTAAAAATTTTATTTAGGACACAAAGCATGATTCGCATAGTAAGGTCCCTAAAATTAGGGTAGAACACAGACGTGCACAATTTCAGTTCAATCTACGCAGTCGTAGCAAAATGACCATAACTTTTTCCACAGAACTCGGGTTAAGGTGATTCAAAAGGCATGTGAAATATAACTCATTGATCTATCTACACACCAAAAATCACAAATTTTCAATGAGCCAATCAATACCAACGTTGTCGTAAATTGCACTATTCAAAACTGTTCTCAGTTTTAATGTATTCTGCGTAGTCCTCAGTAAATTGGTCATAACTTTGTCCACACAACTCGAAACTAAGTAATTCCAAAGCCTATTAAAAGCTACTCTTCCATATATCACTATACCAAAAATCATGAATTTTGGATGTGCCAATCAATACCAGTTTTCTCCCAAAGTGACCCCTATTTTAGGTCTTTTGACGGCTCAATAACCACATGTTTGTAATCTTTTCTTCACTTAACCACCCACTAAAATCACTCTTTAACTTATATAAATTAGCATAAACATCTTGATATTTCTTACCAATGCTAAAGATCACAAAATCTCATTTAAAACAATCAAAATCAGACACTTGAACATGAAGCTTACATGATTAAGATAAAACCCTAACCCTAACTTCAACTCCACCATGATCCATCACCAAGATGATTCTTAATTCAATAAAAACACCATAATACACCATTAAATCAACCAAAACAAGAAGCAAAAACTAGAAATCTAAAGAACAAGATTGAAGTCACTTACTTTGAGCTTGAAACAAGTGGAGATAGAGATGATATTTGGTGATTTTGAGGGTGAAAGATGATAGCCGGTGGAGGGAGGTGGTTAGAGGTTGCAATTCCTTGCCGGAGGCTGGCTGAAAAGTGGTTGAAAAACACCACAATAGGGGTTAGGGGTTTGCTGGCCATGGGGTAGGGAGAAGGAGGAGAGAAGAGGAGAGAGAAAGTGTCCTGAATAATTGCTTGGTGCAAAATGAACTTAAGCAAAAATACTTGGCTGAAAATTAAGCACAAAAATCAGCTTTTGCTAATGATAATTAAGGCTTAATGATGGTAATTAGATAAATAAATAGGGTTAGGTCTTGCTGGGCCAAAATTTGCCTTAAACGAGCTTGGGTTCGAAAACTAGCTCAAATCGAGTGCGCTTGAATTTTTTAATTTTTTTTTTGTACCTCGAAATTAATTGTGATATCATGAAAAATAATTTAATCATTTAAATCATAATCATCGAGGCCTAATATCAATTTCTTCGAAAAAGTATTTTCGGTAGATGAAACTAGAATTGCAAAGTAGGGCTCAAAATGAATTCTCCCAACCAGGATCATTAAATGAGATAAATAAATGAGAAAAAAGAATAACATGGCTTAATTAAATAGATAAAAATAATTTAGGGTCGGGCTATTACATATAGACCCATAAGCCATAGACCTAGGACTTGTCCTTTTACTATAGGTTGCAACCTAGTGTTTGCATTTACATATGGTCATATAGGTACATTCTTACGTGACAATGAATGAGTTTAAGTGTCTTCGAGGATCAACATGGCATACGTGTAGTGCTAAGCTCATAGGAGCTTATATAGTTACTTTGGACTTGTTATTAAATGGTCATTAATGTGTTTTGTCAATGAATTGTTTAGTAAATGTGCTTCATGGTGTTTGCTTAGCTTGAGTTTGGTCAGGCATGTGGCTGAATTAGCCGAACAATTTAACTTGTGTGATTTATCAAACAGTATGATCTCTGAGCCATTGTTTACACTCCACGAATTTTATTATCTTATGGTATAGCTTAAGTGGTTGTATACACATGTAATTAATGCATGATGTAATGACTGTAAGAGGCTGCATTCGCATGTGTTCACCTTTATATATTTCATGTTTTAGGAGGGAAGCATGGTAATGTATCCAAGGTCATATTTAAATTCTTTATTCTAAATTTGGTGTGTGAGTTGCATAACATGACCATTAGCATGATTGATCCAAGTGTCATGGCATGATATGATCGTGCTATCTTATACCATATGTTACGTGATAAACTTCATAGGGAAACCTTTCAGTGTATTTTATTTTATTAGCTGACTTACTTATTACCATTAGTATCATGGGGTCATTTTTGTTTTGGGTCACAGTATTGTCATGCGACTGTTCTGCATAATAACAGTTTGTGATCTTAGAGACCTACATTTGCGTGAACATATGATTGTCCATCTAGTTCATGTGACACGATAATGTGCTAGCGGTGCTTGTGGTTGCATTGCAGTCTATACATCACTTGATCATCAAATTGTGAAATATGCATGATCTGGTGTGGGTTGGTTGTGTTGCGTTATATATTTGCGATATTCTTGTAAGGGTGCAAAAGGGTGTAGATTCATGTCTATGGCCATGTCATCTTACTGGCATGTTCTCAGTAAGTAGAGATAATCAGTTCTCTATGAAGACCCTATGGTTAAACTTTCCATTAGCTACGCTATTGTGATTCTTTCGTCTACTTATTATCCTTTCAGCTACACACTCTGGCCAGAAATCTTTTGTTTAGTTTATTGTAATTCTAACATGAGACATAAGCTTAGGAGCTCTTGAGTAATTCCTCTACTAACTCCCATCTTGCTTACTGTATTATGCCCTGTAACTTACATGCTTGAGCAACTGTTTTGAAAATATATGCATGCAAATTAATTACTTAGAAGCCTTCCTTCCCCCATGAAAACTACTAGTCCCGGTGGGTGATCTCTACTTGAAACAACGTGCTCACAACATACTGTGAACCCCCACTACCCATCACCCTACATTCTTAGCATGCCATTTTTCTTCCAAGTTCTTTCTTGCTTGCTAATTGATAGCACCATGAATTACCCTCAGTAATGCACAGGTTAGATCCTTGCAATAGTGATTGATGTCGCTCATAAATATTAGTCTTTCAGATGCTGAGTTAACTAATGTCCTTGCCACGTTGGTGTCCTTGCTACTCTGTTGTGATACGGAAGCCTTGGTTGACTGACTTGATTTTGAAATAATTCGATTTCTTCATGTTTCAGAATGAACTTGGTTAAGTTGAATGCCTTCATATGACCTCGAATTATTATGTTTAAGTTGCCATACATGAAAATCTTTTAAATGTCTCCTCGTGTTGATGTGCTAGTGTAGAGTAGTCGTTGCGATTCTAGTATTGCTTAGGAAAAAAAAAATTTAAGATATTGTTCATTTAAAACGAGTTTGATATGGTTATCCACGCCAACTCATTTGCCCCTTTTCAATGCGATTTGCCCTCGACACCTAAATAGAGTGAGTAGACGCTTGAAGAGGATTGGCGAGGAGGAGACTGGATACCATAAGCCATTTTCTTTCAATTTAAATGATGTAGTGTCTATAAAATGAAACCTTTTGGAAGCCTACTGCGTAGATCATAGTTATGTGCACACATTCTAGAAAAAACCAAACTTAGGTTTAGAATTTCGAGGACGAAATTCTTTAAGGGGGGAAGAGTGTAAGATCCGCCTCCTTTTTTTTTAAGGCTAACCTGCCTGTCTTGCTTTTTACGTTATAAAATCGTATTTTATTAATTATACGAGTTAAAAATACGAGTTAAATTATTATCGATGTGCTTATGTGAGCGATAATTTTATTAAAAAGAATTATTATTGCTATTATTGATTTTAAAGTTAATTTGTGCTATTTATGCTCATAAATTATATCGATAGTTTAATTTAGTCGTTATTCGATTCATTTAGTCGTTTCCCGGATGCGATTAGGTTGTCGACCTTACAATTAGTTTGTAGTTTATTAAATCGAACCTAGATGTATTTGGAAACGCATAATTGACGGAAGGTCGTGCGATGGATTCGGGTTTAGAGTACGAAGTTGTGATTGAACGAGACTAGACTAATTAGCATCGGGGTCGGTTTCATCAGCTGAGATTAAACTAGCGAAATAAAGAACACAAAAAAAAGAGAGGACAAAAGGGGGCTGAAGCCCCCTTCTTCAGCCACACGCACGACCAGGGGGGGTTCAGATCCCAACCCCGTGACCACCACAGGGGGGAGAGAGAGAGAGGCTGAGTGAAGGAGGGAGAAAGAGGGGGCACCGGCGACGACGGCGGTGCACCGGCGACCGACCTAGAACCGCAGCCACCACAATCAGAGAGAGGGAGAGAGCTGTCGAGCAGTCGAGAGGGAGTGAGATGGGAAAGAGAATTGGGGTCAGCAAGGCAACCCAGATGGCAGCGTGACGGCGGAGTGACACTGACAACCACCCTGTCTACATGACAGCCACTACGATACAGAGAGAGATCGGGACAGAGGGCCACAAGGTCGGGTTTAAGAACCCTAGCCATCACAAATTCGAGTTAGTGAGTGAAGTTCTGGTCAATTGAGGTCCGAATTACGTGGGTCTGGCACGTGGTTGCAGCAAGGGTCGAGTTCTTGGTTTCAAGCAACCAAATCGATTCCGAAAATCCCTAAATTGAGTCCTCTAGCTTGGAGTCCAGGTGTGTGTTTCTTGCCTCCTATGTATTAGTAGTTTCAAAAGCGTTTTAACCCTTTAAGTTGCGATGCATGCTAAGTTTAGTTAGTTTATGCCTGAAAATAACTTTGAATCGTTAAATGTTAGTTTAGTTGATTAACACTCGAAAGTGGCTCACGCCTGAAAACATAGTTCGAAATGAGTTATGCATGTTTAGATTCGATTCAAGTGGATTCAGTTAATACATGCTTGAAAGCTCAGTTCGAAATGACTTATGCATGTTTAGATTCGATTCAAGTGAATTCAGTTAATGCATGCCTGAAAAGTTGACTTGAATAGTAACTTCGATGTAATAAACAAACATCTAGAATCGTATTATGCTTAGATAGCTTAATTAGGCTTGAAATGTAACTTCAAAACAATGAGTGAACGTCTCGAATCGATACTTGTCTATTTAGTTAAATTATGCTTAAATGGCTTTATTAGGCTTGAATGGTAACTTCGATGTACTAAACGAACGCTTTGAATCGTATTATGTTTAAGTGGTTTAATTAGATTTGATTAATGACTCCGATGTAATAAACAAATGTTTAGAATCGTATTATGCTTAAATGACTTAAATAGGCTTGAAATGTAAATTCGAGACAACGAATGGCGCTCCGAATCAATACTTGTCTATTTAGTTGAATTATGCTTATGAAATAGCTTTGGAAATAACATTTGAATGACGAGCTGAGTATGTTTACGCCCTGTAACTACAATACATGAATGTAATCGTCTTCCATGCTTAGTTAGTTTAATTTAGCTTACTAAACGTCAGTTTCAAGTTAAGGTCGTATGAATGCCTACATATATATATGTGTGTGTGTGTGTATGGTTATAACCATTGGTTGCAGCCCACTGCTAATTGTTAGTTGTTTATTCGGTAAGTTAAGCATTGGTAAGTTGCGTTAGTTTATGTATCGCTTTTCAGCATATCATAATGATTAGGATGCTAGATTGTGAAATTAAAACCGAGATGGTAGTTGGATGGTTTGAGGTAAAACTATGAGTGGTTCGAGGTTCTTTTTGGTAGGGTACGAGTGAGGAGGGAGCCTGAGTTGTGAATTAACAGCAATCGTGTAAATTGCGAAGCCATGTGTGGCTCATTGTGTTGAAATGATTATGAAGTGCTTGAATGTATTATGTGTGCATCCCTCCCCTTTTATGTTAATAAGATGCGTTATACGTGTGAAGGTATTGTTTTGAAAAAGGTTGTTTTTCGTGTTTCAAAACAATAGTAGCCATGACTATTAGCAATCAATTGCCCATTTTAGCTATAGAACTTCGTTTTGGGAGTGAACTCGCTTGAACAGGGGAATCCTAAAAGAATTTGATTAAAAAGAAAGTGCGATGTATGAAAAGGATTTCGCTATGAGAGACAACAAAATTATTAGCCGCTATGGCCGATACGCTTTAAATTGGCTAATATACTGTGCATAGGGACAATAGATGGGAGTGAACTTGCTTCAACAAGGGAATCCCTAGCCTAGGGAGTATCCCGGTAGTGGAAAGCCCTAGAGACCCTGACGAGGGTTAAGGTCCAAAAGTTAGTTGTCATTCCGGGAGTAAGAGCTTAGCGTAAGCGATAGTCTCACTAGGGGTTGAGAATAGATCTCAGCCAATCCGCACATTATGATGATCTTATGCCTAGAGTAATTTCCTAATAAGTAAGAAAAGCAGTTGGCGTTTTGCCTTTTTTATTATTTCAGAAAGAAAGTTTTTAAGGGTCATTATGAGACCAAGATGAAAGAGATTCTTTTAAAGAATAAGAGCCTCAAGAGGCTAAGAGAAGAGTTTTTATGATACTCAAGAGGCTAAACGAAGTGTTTTCAATAAAAAGAAAGAAAGCTTCCTGTGCATGAGATGTGCATGTTCTAAGTATAACTCATGAATGAGATGCTAAGTAAGATACGAATATGAAAAGAAAGCCTTATGAGCATATTTCATGCATACTCTATGAATGAGATTTAATTGAGACTTGAAATGTGTGTGTCTTATGCATATCATATGAATGAAATGCCAAGAAAAGTATGATCATGAAAAGAGATAACCTTATATGCACTTCATATGAATAAGGTTTCATGCATAGTTCGAATAGAATGCTAAGAAGTATGTTTTATGAAAAAGAGAGTCCTGTGCTTAGCCTCATTGCTTGTTTAAGTGTTTGACTACCTGTTAGTAAAGAAGTTTGGTCGTTTAGAGACCTAGAAATGTGTTTGAGTGCTTAAAGTGAAGTTTATAGTTGGTGATATTTCCAAAAGAATTTCGTGAATGCCTAATATGGTAGTAAAGTATGGATACGTGGTATGCGACTATTAAAGATATTATTGCCTGCAACGGTTTTGTTTTAAGGGGGTCGGGGGACACTTACTGAGCGTGTGGTTGCTCATCCTATTATTCTTTTCCCCTTTTCCACAGGTTTCCTTTGTAACAGGGGAAAGTCAAGCCATTTATGCGGAGTTGAAGCTTACCCTTGGTTCAAAAAGAGTTATGTGTCCTAATAATAGAAGTAGGTTCACCAGTTTAACGATGTAATATAACGCATTCCTAGTTTGTAATTGTTGTAAATTAAGTTTTCTAGCTCATATAATGCACATCATTTATGAGTCACTCTATATGTCGGTGTGAGCCAACCATCTGATTAGTTAGATGTCTTTACTAGAAATTAGCTATGGTTTGGATGTAAACCTCAGTATTCCGGTTGTGTAGACCGTTGAGTTGTACCTTTTACTCTTCTCGTATTAATGAACTATTCTGTTTGGCATACGCCGAGCGGGTGGCTCGTTGAGCTATGAACTCCACCGCGTGGCCGTGGAGCTTCTTTTAAATGTTTTACGCTTCCGTTGATTTACAGGGGTTTATTGCAAGGCTTGCAGCCTGGAAACAGTCAGTTTTTAGGGAAAACTCTGTCCACTTCGCCCCAGAAATTAGGTAATAAGTAAGAAAACGTAACGCTCTCGACCCTAGGGGCTGGGGGTGTTACATATACGTATATATAAATGTATATGTGCATATATATATATGTATACATATATATATATATATAT
>JAKOGI010005526.1:7500-10627 GCA_029747015.1 Carnegiea gigantea | reverse complement strand
GCTAGGCCCCGTGGCGTGCCGCGTGCCCCCATATTGGTGCCCCAAGTCCCGAACGTCGATGCCACGGCATGCCCCCGAGTCCCGGGGAGCGGCCCCGTGCACGGCCGAGGCCTGCCCCCGCGTCCCGCACATCGGCCCCGGGGCATGCCCCCGTGCATCGCCTCTAGAAAGCCCCCGAAGCAAGGCCAAGGCATGCCCCCCGAGTCCCGCCCATCGCCCCGTGGCAAGGCCAAGGCATGCCCCCGAGTCCCGCACATCGCCCCGGGCCGTGCCCCCGGGTCCCGAGGAACGCCCCCAAACGGCCACGGTGCATGCCCAAGGCGTGCCCCCGCGTCCCGAGGATCGGCCCCGGTCCATGCCCAAGGCGTGCCCCCCGGGTCCCGAGGAAGGCCCCCGGAACGGCCCCGGTGCATGGCACGGCATGCCCCCGAGTCCCGCACCTCGCCCCGGGGCGTGCCCCCGAGGAACGCCCCGGTGCATGCCCAAGGCAAGGCCCCGAGTCCCGCACGTCGCCCCGGAACGGCCCCGGGGCGCGGCCAAGGCATGGCCCTGAGTCCCGGGGAACGCCCTCAGAACGGCCCCGGTGCATGGCCCCGCGTCCCGCACATCGCCCCGAAACGGCCCCGGTGCATGCCCAAGGCATGCCCCTGAGTCCTGAGGAAGGCCCCCACAACGGCCCCGGTGCATGGCCGAGGCATGCCCCCGGGTCCCGAGGACCGGCCCCGGGGGGCCCCGGGGCGTGCCCCCCGGGTCCCGAGGGTCGGCCCCCGGGCATGCCCCCGAGAGCGTCCACGCACGCCGCCGGACGCCCACGGCAGCATCCATGCATGCCGGGCAGCGGCCGGGCATGCTGTCGCTGGGTGCCTGGGGGCTTGCCGGGGGGTGCTGGATGATGGCCGCAGGCTGTGATACGGGCCGCAGTCCTTGCGGAACGCTGGCCGCCTTGTCCCTGGACGCTTTCCGGCGATTGTCAGCCTGTGAACCTGGCCGTTGTCCTGGACGCTGGCCGCAGGCTGGGAACGCTGGCCGCAGCTGTGAACGCTGGCCGCTTGTCCGGCGCTGGCCGCAGGCTCGTGAACGCTGCCGCAGCCATGTGAAACGTGGCCGCTGTCCCGGACGCTTGGCCGCCACAGCCCTCAGTGAACGCTGGCCGCAGCCCTGTGAACGCTGGCCGCAGCTCCTGAACGCTGGCCGCAGCCTGTGAACGCTGGCCGCTTGTCCTGGACGCTGGGCGCAGCCCCTGGAAGCTGGCCGCAGGGCCCTGAACGCTGGCCGCAGCCCCGCGAACGCCCGAAAGCCGTCCCGAGAAAAAATCCCCGGATTTTTGTCGTGCGTTTTTCCCCAAATTTTGTACACCCCTTCCCCACGATTTTTAGAGGATTTACAAGCTTTGTCCCGCATTTTTCTGATTTTTCTCCGATTTTTAGGATTTTTTTTCGTTTTCGACTTTAAAAAATCATAAAAAATAGCTCGGGTGTCCGAAAAATTCCGAAAAAATATTTTTTAGTATTTTCACATCATGATCTTTCCAATGGTACCATTGGTTGCTGCTGAAACATTCTAAATCTTCAAAAAACCCCAGTATGATTTTTCGTCACAGTTGATGTCTACTGGGGGCAGAGCCAGAAGAGTTATAAGAGCTCTTTATAGGGGAGGCGCTTGGCAAGCAGCTGGGGCAGCAGCAGGAGTCAGCGGCATGCCATCGCCCATGCATGGCATGGACATGGCATGATGTCAAAGGCCTTGTGCTGGCTTCCGTGCACCGACCCCTGGGCGGCGGATGAGGGCACCACCACGGGGGTCGGGTTTGGTTTTCGCCTCCGGGAAAGCCAGATAAGACTAGCATGAAAAAATTGTTGGATATCGATCGATCGGAAGCCCGTGCGGGAATCGTTGACTATGCTAGTTCCTTACCTTCCGAGGCACCGGTGGTGATCCTGACGCCCGTCTTCGTGGCAGTTCCCTAGGCTTATATGATGCCATCACGGGTGGGGGCCTTGCACACCCTCACCCGAGAACGGTGATCAACCCCACGTGGGCAGGGGTGATTGTCGGTTGAATTCCCGCGGCCACCGTCCCTTTTCCTTGACACGGCCCCTTGCTCCCTGACACCATTTCTGTTGCTCGACATGCCCCGTCCTGGGGGCGGACGGCGGACGCACTGGCTTGTGGGATTTAAGCGGGGGCGTGTTGCCTTCCACGTGCGGGCTGACCGTCGCACGCGCGGTGACAGGAGAGGCGACGCGGGATGGGCTGGACGCCCCGGTTGTGAGAAGCCTGTGATCGGTGAGTGAGGGCCTAGACGCTGAGCTTGTAAGCCCCTCGCGCCCGTGAGGCACTGCCACGAACGGGGTGGAAGGCTTGTCTTGAGCCGATCCGTGCGACGACGGCGGGGTTGATCGCTCCGGTGATGGAAGCCGACGATCGGTGAGTGAGGGCCTAGACGCTTGAGCTTGTAAGCCCCTCGCGCCCGTGAGGCCGAGGTACACGAACGGAGTGGGAGGCCCCTCCCGAGGAGCACTTCCAGGGCGAGCATCCCTGCAGGCCTGCGCGGGCGGGAGTGCCCTCGCTCGGAGAATTTTTTTTGCCGGTGGGGGATTTGCCGGTTGCGCCCCTCGTCCTTGTTCTTGACATGGCCCTTGCGTCCTTGACATTGCCTTTCTGGTGCTGACGACCCACCTGCCCCGTCCTGGGGGCGGACGGCGGACGCACTGGCTTGTGGGATTTAAGCGGGGGCGTGTTGCCTTCCACGTGCGGGCTGACCGTCGCCAGCGCGGTGACAGGAGAGGCGACGCGGGATGGGCTGGACGCCCCGGTTGTGAGAAGCCTGTGATCGGTGATTGAGGGCCTAGACGCTTGAGCTTGTAAGCCCCTCGCGCCCGTGAGGCACTGCCACGAACGGGGTGGAAGGCTTGTCTTGAGGAGCCGATCCGTGCGACAACGGCGGGGTTGATCGCTCCGGTGGTGGAAGCCGACGATCGGTGAGTGAGGGCCTAGACGCTTGAGCTTGTAAGCCCCTCGCGCCCGTGAGGCCGAAGTACACGAACGGAGGGGGAGGACCTTCCCGAGGAGCACTTCCTAGGGCGCGACATGAGGCCTGCGCGGGGCGGGGAGTGCCCTTTGCATC
>JAKOGI010005525.1:0-10630 GCA_029747015.1 Carnegiea gigantea | reverse complement strand
TTGAAAAAGAGAAATGAAATACGATCTTGAAGGTTAAGAAAGTGCTAAGCAATTGGCCAGATGGTAGGAACTGGACTCAAGATATAAGTTATCTTGGTGTGAGCTGTTCCTGGAAACTGGACGCAAAGATGGCGTGAGCTGTTTCCCCCTAAAGAAAAGTTAGGAACTGGACTCAAGATATCAATTATCTTGGTGTGAGCTGTTCCTGGGAACTAGACCCAAGATATTAGTTATCTTGGTGTGAGCTGTTCCCCCGATAAGTTATGATGTGTGACGCGTAAGAAAACCTTGAGGGGGACTGGACTCAAGATATGATTATCTTGGTGTGAGCTGTTGCCCCATAGAGGACAATATCGAAATTTGAGTTTATCTGCTGAGACGCGTTTTGGCCAAAAGATAAGTACGTATGCCCCGGGGATAACGTAGATTAAGAGTGACGATCTCACTTAAGGGCGGTGTTGACCTCCCTAGCCAGCACAGTAAGATGTTTTTAAAGGAGATATGGCTTTTTGCCATTCTAAACAGTTCAGGAAAGAAAAGAAATTCTTTTAAAGTAACACCAGCCTCAAGAGGCCAAGTAAAGCGTTCTTAAGAAAAGAAGAAAGCTTTCAAATATACGAAACCTGCATATCTTTTGTGAATATGTCCTGAATATAGTTTAAATGAAGTTTCAAACGAAGTATAGCTACATCCTAGTAATACATCATATATTTAAGCTTTTCAAAGTGCTTATCTTATGAAAGAATGTTCTTGCAAAGTCTTCTTACCAATTTGGGTGTTTCAAGAGCTCTTAGAAAGAGTTATAAGCGTTAAAGGAGTTAGTATGATTTATAAACTGTTATTTGAATATAACGAGAGTCACTGTGTTTTCACAAGTGTGCTTAAAAGCATCATATTCATCCTTGTGCTACTTGATTAAGTGTCTGAATGCTTGTCAGAAAGGAAGATTGATCATTAAGGACCTAGGAATGAGTTGAGGGATTAGAATGAAGTTTTAGAAGGGGTGATCTTTCCTCGGGGATTTTGATTGCCTAAAATGATAGTAATAGTATGAATGCGTGATATGTGGCTATTATTAGTATTATTGCCTGCAATGATTTTGGGTTTTAGGGAGTAGGGGAAATTCTCACTGAGCATGTGGTTGCTCATTCCATTACTTTTTCCCCCTTTTTCCCAGGCTCTTGTTATGACAGGTGGAAGTCAAGTTACTTACGTGAGCTAGAGTCTACCCCTACTTGAAAAAGAGTCATGTATGCCTTATGGAAATAGATTCAAGTGTTTAACGAAGTGATGTAATGTAATCCCAGTCTGTAATGCTATAAACTAGGTTTTCTAGCTCAGATAATGCATATTGTTTATGAGTTGCTCTATATGGACTTGTGAGCCAACCATCTGTCCAGTTAGATGTCTCTATTCTGAATTAACTGTGTTTTGGGATATAAATCCCAGTGCTCCGGTTGTGTAGACCGTTGAGATGTACCTTTTACTTTTCATGTATTAAAGAATTATTATGGTTGGTGTACTCCGAGCGGGCGGCTCGTTGAGTTATGAACGCCGGCGTGTGGCCGTCGAGCTTCTTTTAAATGTTATACGCTTCCGTTGATTTGTAGGGGATTATTGTAAGGCTTTGAGCTTGGAAACTGTCAGTTTTTAGGGGAAACTCTATCCGTTTCGTCCTAGGAATTTAGTAAGAAATAAGAAAACGTAACGCTCTTAACCCTAGGGGCTGGGGGTGTTACATTGATGGTATCAGAGAAAAGGTCCTGCCTCCTTTGTGTGCAAGTATGCCTTATAATATGCACATTTGTGACTTATGTGTGGCTTGAGTAAGTCGATTGACTAACAGGGGTAAGTTATGCGTTAGTATAAGAGCTAAGTACCTTTTCCTCCCACCTTGAAGTGACTTTGTGGGTGCACCATTGATGCAAATATGTTCCTAATATGCCAGGTGACTTGATTAATAGACTTTTGTGTGATCCGCTTAAGCCACTCAGTCAAATGTGAGCCGTATGTTAGAATGTAAATCCTTTTAGTTTATTTTCCTTAAATCATAGACTACTAGGATGATGAGAAACCCCGTGACTCCTAAGTCAAGCTATCGGTATTCAACGAAATAAGTGCAGTTGATGCTGATCAAGCGTTATAGACTCACTAGTTTGTGGAAGCATGCATGTGTATTTCCTTTGGAAAAGATGTGATATGCGTGTATGACTATATGAAGGTTGAACTGAACCAGAGTTGGGGCTATCCATAACAACTCCCGCCATTTTCCAATCATTTCATTAACCAAGGAAGTTCATCCTAGTTGAAGTTAGAACTAAGTGATTCCTTATGTAATCGTGTGATAAATGCCTCCTCGACGCGGACTCATACTAGAACCAACTGCCATGGAGATGATATGTCAATTTAATAAGCTTAAATCTCCCAAGTTTGAAGGTAGAACCGACCCTATGGTATATGAGGAGTGGCTTCGGAGAATGGAAAACTTATTTGAGATCATGGAGTGCCCTGAGAGGTTCAAGGTGCACCTAGCCGCTTACCGATTTGAAAAAGAAGCTGCATTCTGGTGGGGAACAGTGAAACCTAGGGTAGGTGAACCGGTGTTAACCTGGAATCAACTGAAGGCCTTAATGGACGCTCAATATTACCCTCGAGACGTAAGGAAGGTTAAAGAACGGGAGTTTTTATGCTTGAAATAAGGAGAAATGAGTGTGATGGAATATGCGGCGAAGTTCAATAAGCTGAGTCGATTTGCCCCAAATCAGGTGGCCACCGAAGAAATGAGAATGAACCACTTCGAACAGAGGTTAAAAGGAGAAATAAAGCAGATAATAGAAGGGTACGCATATACCAATTTTCAAGAAATGTACTAGAGGGCTGTGAAGGTAGCCCGCATCATAGATGAGACCAAGGTTGAAAACAAACAAAAAGGCCGAGCAAAGAGGGAAATTGGCCCCAGAGAACCCAATTTCCAAGGCAGGAGAAACTTTAGGAGGTTTAAATCTGAGATAAAACAGGATAAGGGAAAGCAAGCCGCCCAATGGAAACCAAGGAAAACCTGTGGCCAGTGTGGACGTCAGCACCCTGGCCCATGCAGAAACTTCACGGGCTCATGTTTTGAATGTGGTGATATAGGTCATAAACCGACTAATTGCCCAAATGTCACATGGAGTAGTCAGCGTCACACTCAGAGATCCGGAACGGTAATCAAGCCAGTGACACAACGATATCGCCTAACCATTGGCACTCCCTCAGGGGACAGAAAAAGCAACCAGAAGCCACAAACTGGCAATCGGATGCCTAGCTAGAAGGGAAGAGAGACTTGGGAACCTGCCAACACAAGGTTAGGTATTCTCTTGATAACCGACTTTATGCCCCCATCCCGTCATTCGAGCATTGCTCTCCCGCTTGTCATTCATTGCAAAGGAACTTGTTAGTAAACCTCATGAGATGCATGTGCAACACTTCATAACTCCTTCCTTAAAAACTATATACTATACTGATCATACTTGTTGAGATCAAGTTGTTATAGTGCGAGGAAGAGCGCTCCCTGATGACTTGGTTCGAGTAGGAATCCAAGGATGGGATGCTATGATGAAGGCTGAATGAATAACAAAGCGTAAAGTGCCTTGAATTATGAAAGAAATGCGGATGAGGTACA
The DNA here is from genome assembly GCA_029747015.1 of Carnegiea gigantea. NCBI lineage: Eukaryota > Viridiplantae > Streptophyta > Magnoliopsida > Caryophyllales > Cactaceae > Carnegiea > Carnegiea gigantea. The sequence goes on along the minus strand of JAKOGI010005525.1, from coordinate 6,969 downwards.
CGCATTAATTCCTCCAAATAAGCAATTTCGAGGATGAAATTCTTTGAAGGGGGGAGAGTGTAAGGCCCGCGTACCTGATTTTCTGTTAAGTTGTTCGTAACACCTTTTTACCTTATAAAAACCTATTTTATTGAATGATACAAGTTAAATTAATTATTGACATGCCTATATGAGTAATGATTTTATTAAAAAAGGAATATTTTTGTCGTCAGTAATAATATTATTGTTATTAGTTTTAAAAATCATTCAATGATTTTTAATAAGCGCTATTAACGGCTATTAGTGAGTACCAATTCAAGTCGGATCCCGAATATGATTAAGTTGGCAACCTTAGAAGTAGCTCGATAAATATTAAATCGAGCCTACACATGCTTGCGAATGAATAGTCGATGAATGGTTGGGTTATTGATGATTGAATTTAGAGTTTGGGATGCAAATTAGGCTAGCGACACCGTTTCCTAAACAGCTTGGACCAAATTAATGAAAGAGAATAGGGAGGGGTAAACTTGTAAATAGGCGTGAACCCCCTTCTTTCTCCACCTACCGCGAACCCCCCAATTTTCACGAGATCTCTTCTCTCTTTCTCTGCTTCATCTTCTTCCTCCTCTGCTCCACCATATGCATGCCACCAAAGCTCGTAGCCCAGGAGATTTTCGCCATTTTTCGTCACAAATCATCCCATTCGACCTCCCCTACAAGCTGGCCAACTAATTGGTGCGAATTTAGGACGAAATCCGAACGAACCAACCACGTTCTGGTGCCGAATTGGAGCTCGAACGCGTGCCCCAGGTATGGCCATACACTCCAACTCTTAGTTGTTTCAATTTCCTATAAATTAGGGTGGAAATCACCTCCTAAAAACACCCAATTCGACCTCAATTCAGAAAGTGATTTTGGGTCATTTCTAGGGTTCGAATTTCGTGAGTTTGGGCGCGATTTGGGTCTAGTTCGAGCATGGGGGAAACAAGAGCCGAAAGATTTGGAGTTGTTTGAGCCTAAAGTCAAGCCGGTCAGCCCTTCGAACTAAACACTTAGCTCGGATTCGAGGTGGGAATTTCTTTACTCCTAATTATTTCTATTTTCAACTATTTAAATTGAATTCAGTTAATGCATGTCGATTCTGAGCTTAGGGATCAATTTGGATAAATTGGAATTGATATTAAGAAATCACAAGTGTGGCACTGATTTTGGGTTGAATGGCATGTTGATTCGATGTGTGATTGAGTGAATTGATCAGTTGAAGAATTTGGAATAAACAGAATATGCTATAGGATTGTTATAGTATCAGTTCGTCACACTTGAATCCTGGTTGAAGATTAAAGAGTTCAACCGAGTAAATAAAATAATGCTGGAGTAAAACGAATCAAGTCTAAAGGTTACGATTAAATCAGTTTGGGCTTGTTCGAAGTCTATTCGTAGTTATTATAGTGGAATATTATGCCTATGATCCATGGTTTGCGAACTGGAAAGTAAATGTCGCTTGAAGTCTCTATTTGCGTCAGTTTAGTATACGCTAATTTCTAAGTTGACTATTTAGCATGAATGTCATCCTTATATACAATTATTTTATGTATTGTTGGTTTATTGATGACAATATTTAACCGAGTTAGTAGTTGGATGGCTTGAGGTGAAACTATTGTGTGGTTTGAGGTTCTTGTGGTCGGCGCTGTGTGAGGAGGGAGCTTAGGTTGTGAATTGCCGCAATCGTATGGATTGCGAGGCCATGTGTGGCTCGTTGGGCAGATTCTGCTGAGTTGTGATATGAAGTGTATGAATGTGCTATGTGTGAATCATTTTTCCCCTCAATGTGCTAAGTGACATTAAGTGAATTGTTTTCGAAATGCAGATATGTTTAAGAAAGATTGTTAAATGCATGTTTTCATGATTTCGAATGCTTCTAAGTACTTAACAATTGTCTAGTAGTTTATGAAAACGTTTGTAGCCTATGAGAAATCCTAAATCGTCGAACTACTCAGTTAGTGACTCGACTGAATAATCGATAGGTTTAGGAAGTTTAAAAGTGAACTAAAAGTGAGTTTGAAAATGTTTAAAGCCTTGGTTTGTTATGACTTATTCTCGTGTTTAAAAGAATTTAAACGACTTGAAAAGGGCCATTTCAAGGCTAATTATGGGTTTAGCTGATTGTATGCTATTTGTGTATTTAAATTTCTATTAAGTTTCGAATTACACTTTATTAACTCCATCCTGTTTAAGAAACGTTCACATTGAAAGTTTACAAAGAAATCTCGTTATCGTATAAACAAGCCAAATGCTTACAGTTTTCAAATAGCAGTAAGTTTGGAATGTTTCAAGCCCTCAGTTTACTTACACACCTTCCTTTGAGTTCAAAAAGGGATTGAAACGAATTATAAAAAGACAACTGAAGATTTTATTACGAATCTAGTTTGAATTAAACGCTAACTAAGTACTTTAAGTTCCAAATGGGTTTCGTTTTATGAATTAATACGTATTACGTTTAAAAGAAGCTTTTAAGCAAAAAAGTGAATTCGTTTCTATGAGTTAGCAATCGTTTTACATTTATAAGAAGCCTTTTAGTTAAATATGAAGTTATCTTTTTTATGATTTAGCAACCCTATTGCACTTATTCGAAGCTTTGAATTAGAAACAAATTTGTTTTATGATTAGGCAGCCTTATTGCGTTCGTGAAAAGCCTTTTAGTTAAAAATGTAGTCGTTTTGCAACTTAGTAGAGACTTATTATGTTTATACGAACCATTCAAGTTAGAAATTAAGTCGTTTTACGATTTAGTAAACGTATTACGGTCATAAGAAAGTTTTTAGTTTAAAGTGAAGTCGTTTTAAGTATTAACCAACTTATTGCCTTTATAAGAAGCTTTTAAGCTAAAAACGAAGTCATTTTGCGAGTTAGTAGCCGTATTACGTTTATACAAAGCTTTTAAGTTAGAAATAGAGTTGTTTTACAAATTAACAAACGTTTTACGTCTATAAGAAGTTTCTCAAGCTAAAAACGAAGTCATTTTGAGAGTTAGTAGCCGTGTTACGTCTTTACAAAGCTTTTTAGTTAAAAACAAAGTCGTTTGACGATTTGGCCAACTTATTATGTTCGTACGAGGTATTCAAGCTAGAAACTAAGTCGTTTTACGATTCAGTAAACGTATTACGTTTATAAGAAGTTTTTAAGTTTAAAGCGAAGTTGATTTACATATTTACAAGCTTATTACGTTTTAAGAAGCTCTTAAGTTTAAAAGGGTATCGATTTACGTGTTAATAAACTTATGATGTCAATGAGAATCTTTTAAGTTATTTACGAAGTTGGTTTACGTGTTACCAAACTTATTGCGATTCTGAAAAGTTTTTAGGCTATTTACGAAGTCGATTTATGAATTGGCAAATGTATTTCATTTATAAGAAGTTTTAAGCCAAAAACGAGTAAACTACAAGCATTCAAAAGGTTATGATCGTTTTATTTAAAAAGTAAGTTCTCAGCTAAGTAAGCATTTGAAAAAGAGAAATGAAATACGATCTTAAAGGCTAAGAAAGTGCTAGGCAATTGGCCAGAGGGTAGGAGCTGGACTCAAGATATAAGTTATCTTGGTGTGAGCTGCTCTTGAAAACTGGGCGCAAAGATGGCGTGAGCTGTTTCCCCTTAAAGAAAAGCTAGGAACTGGACTCGAGATATAAATTATCTTGGTGTGAGCTGTTCCTAGGAACTGGACTCAAGATATTAGTTATCTTGGTGTGAGCGGTTCCCCAGATAAGCTATGATGTGTGACGCATAAGAAAACCATGAGGAGGACTGGACTCAAGATATGATTATCTTGGTGTGAGCTGTTGCCCCACAGAGGACAATATCGAAGTTTGAGTTTATCTGCTGAGATGCGTTTTGGCCAAAAGATAAGTACGTATACCCCGGGGATAATGTAGAGTAAGAGTGACGATCTCACTTAAGGGCGGTGTTGACCCTCCTTGCCAACACAGTAAGATGTTTTTTAAAGGAGATACGGCTTTTTGCCATTCTAAACAGTTCAGGAAAGAAAAGAAATTCTTTTAAAGTAACACGAGCCTCAAGAGGCCAAGTAAAGCGTTCTTAAGAAAAGAAGAAAGCTTTCAAATATACGAAACCTGCATATCTTTTGTGAATATGTCCTGAATATAGTTTAAATGAAGTTTCAAACGAAGTATAGCTACATCCTAGTAATACATCATATATTTAAGCTTTTCAAAGTGCTTATCTTATGAAAGAATGTTCTTGCAAAGTCTTCTTACCAATTTGGGTGTTTTAAGAGCTCTTAGAAAGAGTTATAAGCAGTAAAGGAGTTTGATTTATAGACTGTTATTTGAATATAACGAGAGTCACTGTGTTTTCACAAGTGTGTTTGAAAGCATCATATTCATCCTTGTGCTACTTGATTAAGTGTCTGAAAGCTTGTTAGAAAGGAAGATTGGTCATTAAGGACCTAGGAATGAGTTGAGGGGTTAGAATGAAGTTTTAGAAGGGGTGATCTTTCCTCGGGGATTTTGATTGCCTAAAATGATAGTAATAGTATGAACGCATGATATGTGGCTATTATTAGTATTATTTCCTGCAACAGTTTTGGGTTTTAGGGAGTAGGGAAAATTCTCACTGAGTGTGTGGTTGCTCATTCCATTACTTTTTCCCCCTTTTTCCCAGGCTCTTGTTATAACAGGTGGAAGTCAAGCTACTTACGTGAGCTGGAGTTTACCCCTACTTGAAAAAGAGTCATGTATGCCTTATGGAAATAGATTCAAGTGTTTAACGAAGTGATGTAATGTATTCCCTGTCTGCAATGTTATAAACTAAGTTTTCTAGCTCAGATAATGCATATTGTTTATGAGTCGCTCTGTATGGCCGTGTGAGCCAACCATCTGTCCAGTTAGATGTCTTTATTCTGAAGTAGCTGTGTTTTAGGATGTAAACCCCAGTGCTCCGGTTGCGTAGACCGTTGAGATGTACCTTTTACTTTTCATGCATTAAAGAATTATTCTGGTTGGTGTACTCCGAGCGGGTGGCTCGTTGAGTTATGAACTCCGGCGTGTGGCCATCGAGCTTCTTCTAAATGTTATGCGCTTCCGTTGATTTGCAGGGGATTATTGTAAGGCTTTTAGCCTAGAAACGGTTAGTTTTCAGGGGAAATGCTGTCCGTTTCTTCCCAGGAATTTAGTAAGAAATAAGAAAACCTAACGCTCTTAACCCTAGGGGATGGGGGTGTTACAATATATGTATATTTATATATGTATATATTTGTATATATATATGTGTGTGTGTATGTGTTCGGAAATTGTTGACCCCATCATTATGTAATGTAAGGTTTTGATGATAACAAACACAAATGGAATATACACTTGAGGGTGTTGATCGAACAGGTTCCAAATACTGTTTGGAAAACTTTAAAATTGCTTGATTAACCATGGTCGAGAACAGGTCTTAAGAACAGGTCCTCAGAACAGCTGAATGGCAAAGAACTTAAAGCACATCAAAGACATGGAGTACTTCAGCAACAGCTCAGGAAACAGTTCTGAGTAACATTATAGCAACAGGTCTAAGAACAGTTCCTCAGAACAGCTGAATGGCAAAGAACTTAAAGCGCATCAGAGACATGAAGAACTCCAGGAACAGCTTAGGAAACAGTTTTGAGTAACACCACAGTATTGAAGTAACAAGTCGAGATCCTATAGATGCTGCCCGGTTGATTCAACAAGAGTCTTGGTCCGCCATAGGTTTTATTTTCTTAGATTCTTGTTAATATGCCACTTGGAAGAACTCGATTTAACATTTACTTTGAATGATTTTTAAGAACACTGTCTTAGATCAGTTCTGAGATCAGGGTTCAGACTATTTTCAAGCCAAAACGATTTTTCACAGTTTTTTCCAAATCTTGGGCTGACGTTTTGAAATTATTTGAGATATATTTTCTGTTATCATTAAGCCCAGGACAAGTTATTTTTTGGGCTTTGAAATATATTGTGGAGATTTTCAGCCTAGCTTTTAGGGGGAATCTTTTACTAAATAAACCAAACTCCTATTTTTAGAATATGGTTAAGAAGATGAGAAAATTTTAGGATTTGGCTACTGAAATATTCGTGGCTTTCCATAAATTTTGCTGCACAAAGATCTTGTCCTTGCAGCTCAAGCACACAAAGATCTTGTTACCCTCTCCTATTTAAGGAACTCTTCCACCTCCACAAAAAACACGGTTTTTCAAAGAGTTTAACTTGTGAATCATATTTTCAGAAAAACCATCAAAGTGTGTGTGAAAATTGAGTCACCTTCCTTGGCATACTAGGAGCAACATTGTACCTTACATCCACTTATTTAGAAGCACAAAGGTGAGGTGTATTTTCATTCTCTTCTTTCATTAAAGTGGGAGTTCAGTGTGTCCAAGCCTAGGGAGGCTTTGGATGTGTGTAATTCATCTTGGGAAGATAATTACGTGAGTGTGTCCAAGTCTGGGAGACTAGGACGTGGTGTGTAACTAGTCTAAGGGTAGACAGTTACGTGTGTTGCAATTGTAACAGAAAAGGTTACCTTTGTAATGTATTTAGCCCGTATAGTGAAAGTGTGTGAAAAATCCTACTGGGGTAGGTCGTGGTTTTCGCCTTGGTTGGGCTCGAGGTGTTTCCACGTAAAAATCCTGTGTTCACACTTTTTTACTTATTTCCGCTGTTTTACACTCTCTGAGCACTTTACAAACAGTACGTCCGAACAAGGCCTAAGCCTGTTTCCAGAAAATTGCGAAAATTTGCCAACACAATTCACCGCCCCTCTTGTGTTAGTGTACTCTTAAATCTAATTGTGTGTGTGTGTGTGTGTGTGTGCACGCGCACACACACACACACACACACACACACACATATGTATACACATGCATTTGTATATGTATGTATGTGGATTTGTGTGTATATGTGTGTGTGTACGCATGCACACAAACACACACTTATGTACACACACACACACACACACACACAC
>JAKOGI010005524.1:0-10649 GCA_029747015.1 Carnegiea gigantea | reverse complement strand
CCCACTCCACCCCCACCCAAAGCACTCAAACAAACCTTCTGTCAAAAGCATTCAAAGCCATTACTTACAACTCCTAATCTTGAATTAAGAGTAAGTGAGGATGTGGTTTATGACATGTTCAAAGAGTCCCCCATATACAACATCCAAATCAGCAAGGGACTTGGCGAGAAGAGAACCTCCAAGTGCAAAGACAAGTTATTCGAATGGTTGATTCTGTTTCAGCCATACAATGAATCAAGAAGAGGAGGTAATTACCTAAATTGATTTGAGGACAAATCTTTTCAACAAGGGGAGGATGATGGAGATCCCTCCATGCCCTTTGATTTAAAGAATCAAATCAAAGCTAGGTAATTTTATTTTGGTGATTAAAGGATGAATGATTCATCCTTGTTTTGTTTAAGGACCTAACACAGTAGGTCAGGTTTGTTTTCACAGCAAACCCGGTTTTCGAGAGGTTAATTACGTCAAACCCTTTAAGGTTTAAGTCCAATATTTTGCATTGGGATTAAAGCTTAAGAAGTCAGCTTCGCAACAAAAAAAGTTGCATCCCATTTGGACTTCATTTGCCCTCTCAAATTAGCTAATAAACCCCAGATATGCAAACTGCCCAGTTTAAACCAGAACATACCCGGTTTTGGTTATTTGATTCCATAAGCTTAATGGTGGTTTAAGTCTTGTATTTTTACATTTTGTGGGTCCCCAAGATGTTAGTTACATGGTCCAAGTGATAAAATCAAGTTATGTCAAGTGGAAAATGGGGAACCAGGTCAATCTCCCAAAACTGTGCAGACTGAGACCCGGTTCAGACCAGTCTGACCATTTAAACGTTTTCATCAGGCAAATGAACTCCAAATTGAGTAATTTCACTTGGACCTGTTAGAAGACTTCTCAAGCTTTCCAACCATGTGTGGCAACACAAGTTATGACCACATTTGCCCTGGAATACATGGCCTGCAAATCGACCCTGTAAGCCGCCTGCACATTACAGTTTACAGCAGCAAGCAGCTTTCCTTCTCCAAAGGTTTTCCTTCTCTTCAGCTGAGTGGTACACCTTCCAAGGCTTGGCACATGTCCAAGGAAACCTAGGGAAGACAACAACCAATGAGGGAAGGGCTGCAAGAAGGCTTGTCTCTTGAATCTCATTGGAAGACAAAGAAGGTGCTCCCTTGATTCTCATTGGGTAGCTGTAAAGGAGATGGCCACTTTTCGGCTTGCACATGGCTACTTGCTGCCTTTTGAAGCTGATTATGTTTAAGGCCAAGTTAATCAAGTTGTATTAGTCATTTGTCTTGCTTTCCTAGCTGGTTTTGATGCACTTAGATTAGCCTAAAGGAGGGTTAGCAAAACCGGGTGGTTAAACCGGATGTAATTAAGGTAATACCTTTCCTCCCTAGGAAGAAAAGCTAGAGGTGCTTGTAGTTTGCTTAGCTTGGTCATCTTTTGCTGCCTATAAATCTAGCCCATACGGCCAAGGAAAGAAAAACTTCAGTTTTTTTTGGTTGAATGAAAACCGTAGAGAGCATTGAAGCTTTCTCTCCAAAACTCTTGCTTGCTTATCTTAGTTTAGGCCAAACTAAGTGGTGTTCAAGTGAGTCTTAGCCTTGATTGAGTGGTGATTCTGTATCTTGATCAAGCTTAAGGGCCCTAAACTCAAAGATTAGTGGTGTTTCTGTATCTAATCCAAGAGTTTAGTCTTATCCCAAATCAGTTCATTCCACACGGGTCATTAGTGAAGTTGATTGCTTGATTGTTTAAGGCAATTGCCTACACTAAGCCTATCCATCACTTCTCTTCATTATCCCACTCTTCTACCATCAATCACATCCAAGTTCCCCATATCCAATTCACCAAAAAGCCAAGAAAACCAACTAGAATTGAAAGGCTCTCAAACCGGCAAAACTAGGCTGTTCTAGTTCTTTGAGGCAGCAAGTTAGCACGGTGCACCCGTGCCTCCACGCACGTCCGTGCCACGTCCATCCGTGAGCAATCTCAAGTTTTAGCCTTTACTTGGTGTGAGGTTGGTGTGTATTCCCATACCCCTTGACCTTTACATCATATTTGGTATCAGAGCTGTGTTTCTCCTTGGCTTGGTACTTAACCCATGCATTCCACACTTCTCCTTCTTCTCCATTTCTCAAACACAACCATGAGTACTAGTGTGAGCATGGAAGAAAAGCTTGATGCTATTTTGAAGAGTAACTATGAGATTACTTCCTCTAATCAAGAACTTAAAGCTCAGAATGAGTACCTACGCAAGCAATTGGGTACTTTTCTTAAGCAAAAGCAGAAGATGAATGAGGAGTCGTCCTATTCTGCTTCAAGGAGGCAGGATCCCGAAGCTGGCTATGCTCTTGATGTTTCAAGCGATGAAGAACCACTCAGAAGACTACGGCAAGAGCAAAGAGGACAAGGTAACTCTAATGACTTTAGAGTTGAGATTCCAGAGTACGAAGGCAAGCTCGATCCAGAAGACTTCCTGGATTGGTTGCACACCGTGGAGAGAGTGTTCGAATACAAGGACGTTCCAGAAGAAAAGAAAGTCAAGTTGGTGGCATTGAGACTACGTAAGTATGCTTCCTTATGGTGGACTAACTTGTGTGCCAAAAGAGTAAGAGAAAGGAAGTCCAAAATCAGAACCTGGGAGAAGATGAAATCAAAGCTTCAGGCTAGGTTTCTTCCTTCCACCTATGTTCAAGATTGCTACTCACAACTCCCCCATTTGAACCAAGGTAATTTGAGTGTAGAAGAATACACTCGTGAATTTGAAAAGCTTGTGATTAAGTGTGATTTGCAAGAGCCAGAAGAACAAACAATTGTTAGATACTTGGGAGGTCTTGATCCTAGGTATGCTAATATTGTTGATTTGCAAGCTTACACTTGTTTTGATGAAGTATGTGTGCTAGCTCACAAGGTTGAGCAGCAAAAAAAGAGAAAGCCGCCCTCACCACATGAACAAACCTCAAACAAGGGGAGTTCATCTTATGCTCCTAAACCCACAACATCCCTTTCCCCTTCTCCACAAAAAGACCAAACTCCACAAAAGGGCCTATCCCCACAACTCACACCAAAACCCCTTCCTAAAAACATCCCAAGGTGTTATAAGTGCCAAGGCTTTGGTTGGCATCAGATTGTACAAACAGGAGGTATGTCACCTTAGCAGAATGGAAGGCAACCGAGGAGGTCGAATTAAAGGAGGAAAAAAAAGAAGATGAAGGAAATGATCTTGAAGAGATTGAGATTGAGGCGGATGAAGGTGAAATGCTCACCTTAGGCACTTTCCACCCACCAAAAGGCAAAGAGAATCAAAGTATATTTTTCATAACCTTTGGTGAACCATCAACCTTTCTTCCCACTCCCCCCTCACCCAAGGCACTCAAACAAACCTTCTGTCAAAAGTATTCAAAGCCATTACCTACAACTCCTAATCTTGAATTAAGAGTAAGTGAGGACGTGGTTTATGACATGTTCAAAGAGTCCCCCATATACAACATCCAAATCAGCAAGGGACTTGACGAGAAGAGAGCCTCCAAGAGCAAAGGCAACTTATTCGAATGGTTGATTTTGTTTCAGCCATACAATGAATCAAGAAGAGGAGGTAATTACCTAAATTGATTTGAGGACAAATCTTTTTAACAAGGGAAGGATGATGGAGATCCCTCCATGCCCTTTGATTTAAAGAATCAAATCAAAGCTAGGTAATTTTATTTTGGTGATTAAAGGATGAATGATTCATCCTTGTTTTGTTTAAGGACCTAAAACAGCAGGTCAGGTTTGTTTTCACAGCAAACCCGGTTTTCGAGAGGTTAATTACATCAAACGCTTTAAGGTTTAAGTTCAATATTTTGCATTGGGATTAAAGCTTAAGAAGTCAGCTTCGCAACAAAAAAAAGTTTCATCCCATTTGGACTTCATTTGCCCTCTCAAATTAGCTAATAAACCCCAGATATACAAACTGCCCAGTTTAAACCAGAACATTCCCGGTTTTGGTTATTTGATTCCATAAGCTTAATGGTGGTTTAAGTCTTGTATTTTTACATTTTGTGGGTCCCCAAGATGTTAGCTACATGGTCCAAGTGATAAAAGCAAGTTATGTCAAGTGGAAAATGGGGAACCAGGTCAATCTCCCAAAACTGTGCGGACTGAGACCCGGTTCAGACCAGTCTGGCCATTTTAACATTTTCATCAGGCAAATGAACTCCAAATTAGGGAATTCCACTTGGAGCTGTTAGAAGACTTCTCAAGCTTTCCATCCATGTGTGGCAACGCAAGTTATGACCACGTTTGCCCTGGAATACATGGCCTGCAAATCGACCCTATAAGCTGCCAGCACATTACAGTTTACAGCAGCAAGCAGCTTTCCTTCTCCAAAGGGTTTCCTTCTCTTCAGCTGAGTGGCACACCTTCCAAGGCTTGGCCCACGTCCAAGGCAACCTAGGGAAGACAACAACCAATGAGGGAAGGGCTGCAAGAAGGCTTGTCTCTTGAATCTCATAGGAAGACAAAGAAGGTGCTCCCTTGATTCTCATTGGCTAGCCGTAAAGGGGATGGCCACTTTTCGGCTTGCACATGGCTTCTTGCTGCCTTTTGAAGCTGATTATGTTTAAGGCCAAGTTAATCAAGTTGTATTAGTCATTTGTCTTGCTTTCCTGGTTGGTTTTGATGCACTTAGATTAGCCTAAAGGAGGGTTAGCAAAACCGGGTGATTAAACCGGATGTAATTAAAGGTAATACCTTTCCTCCCTAGGAAGGAAAGCTAGAGGTGCTTGTAGTTTGCTTAGCTTGGTCATCTTTTGCTGCCTATAAATCTAGCCCATACGGCCAAGGAAAGAAGAATATCAGATTTTGGTTCAATGAAAAAAACCATAGAGAGCTTTCAAAGCTTCCTCACCAAATCCTTGCTTGCTTATCTTAGTTTAGGCCAAACTAAGTGGTGTTCAAGTGAGTCTTAGGCTTGATTAAGTGGTGATTATGTATCTTAATCAAGATTAAGGGCCCTAGACTCAAAGGTTGGTGGTGATTACTGTATCCAATCCAAGAGTTTAGCTTATCTCTTTCCTTTGCATCTTACTGGATCATTAGCAAGTTGTTTTCTTAATTTTTTCCAAAGTATTCACCTTCACCTACTGTGTTCTTCATTCCCCTTCCTTATTCCACTCTTCCTACTACCATTCAAACCCATTTCCTTCAAGTTCACCTCACCCAAAAGCTAGAAAATCAGTTAGAATAGAAGAACACTCAAACCGGGCAAAATTAGCTTAAGCTAGTTCTTTCAGGCAGAAAGTTGGCACGGTGTACCCGTGCCCCCTGGCACGCCCGTGCCACTTCAGCCCGTGACTACATTGAGTTTTGAGTCTTCTTTGGTGTAAGGTTAGTGAGTGTGATCATTCCCATTGACCTTTACATCATATTTGGTATCAGAGCTGTGTGTCTCCTTGGCTTAGGACTGAACCAACGCCTTCCACACTTCCCTTCTTCGCCATTTCTCAAACACAACCCATAGTACTAGTTTAAGCCTAGAAGAGAAGCTTCATGCTGTTTTGAAGAGTAATCATGAAATTACTTCTTCTAATCAAGAACTGAAGGTGCAAAATGAGTACCTACGCAAGCAATTGGGTACTTTTCTCAAGCAAAAGCGGAAGTTGAATGAGGAGTCGTCCTATTCAGCCCCATACAACCGAGAGCAAGTCTTCAACCATAACCTTGAATCTTCAAGTGATGAAGAACCATCAAGGAGGCCACGACCAGAACAAAGAATGCAAGGTAACTCTAATGATTTTAGAGTTGAGATTCCAGAATATGAAGGCAAGCTCGATCCAGAAGAGTTCTTGGACTAGTTGCATACGGTGGAGAGGGTGTTCGAATACAAGGACGTTCCAGAAGACAAGAAAGTCAAGTTGGTGGCATTGAGACTACGTAAGTATGCTTCTTTATGGTGGACCAACTTATGTGCTAAGAGAGTTAGGGAACGTAAAGCTAAAATTAGGACTTGGGAAAAGATGAAAACCAAGTTGAAGGCGAGAGTTTTACCCCCTACGTATGTTCAAGATTGCTATTCACAACTTCATAATCTAAACCAAGACAATCTAAGTGTTGAAGAGTATACTAGAGAGTTTGAAAAGCTTGTGATTAAATGTGATTTACATGAACCCGAAGAGCAAACAATTGTTAGGTACTTGGGAGGACTTGATCCTAGGTACTCTAATGTTGTTGAATTACAAGCTTACACTTGTTGTGATGAAGTATGTGTGCTAGCTCACCAAGGTGGGAGCAGCAAAAGGAGAAAGTCGCCCTCACCACATGAACAAAACCTTAAAAGGGGAGTTCAATCTATGCCCTAAACCCACAACATCCCTTTCACCCTCTCCAAAAAAGGACCAAACTCCACAAAAGGGCCTATCCCACAAAACTCACACCAAGACCCTTCCTAAAAACATCCCCAGGTGTTATAAGTGCCAGGCTTTGGTCACTTGCATAAGATTGTACAAAACAAAAAGGTAGTACCCTAGCAGAAGGGAAGGCAATCGAGGAGGCGAAGTAAAGGAGGGAAAAAAGAAGAAGATAAAGGAAATGATCTTGAAGAGGATTGAGATTGAGGCGGATGAAGGTTGAAATGATCACCTTAGGCACTTTTCACCACCAAAAGACAAGAACCATCATAACCATCCTTTCATTCCTTTTGGTGAACCATCAAAACTTTCACCCACTCCACCCCCACCCAAAGCACTCAAACAAACCTTCTGTCAAAAGCATTCAAGGCCAGTACTTACAACTCCTCATATTGAATTAAGAGTAAGTGAGGAAGTGGTTTATGACATGTTCAAAGAGTCCCCCATATACAACATCCAAATCAGCAAGGGACTTGACGAGAAGAGAGCCTCCAAGAGCAAAGGCAAGTTATTCGAATAGTTGATTTTGTTTCAGCCATACAATGAATCAAGAAGAGGAGGTAATTACCTAAATTGATTTGAGGACAAATCTTTTTAACAAGGGGAGGATGATGGAGATCCCTCCATGCCCTTTAATTTAAAGAATCAAATCAAAGATAGGCAATTTTATTTTGGTGATTAAAGGATGAATGATTCATCCTTGTTTTGTTTAAGGACCTAAAACAGCAGGTCAGGTTTGTTTTCACAGCAAACCCGGTTTCGAGAGGTTAATTACGTCAAACCCTTTAAGGTTTAAGTCCAATATTTTGCATTGGGATTAAAGCTTAAGAAGTCAGCTTCGCAACAAAAAAAAGTTTCATCCCATTTGGACTTCATTTGCCCTCTCAAATTAGCTAATAAACCCCAGATATACAAACTGCCCAGTTTAAACCAGAACATACCCGGTTTTGGTTATTTGATTCCATAAGCTTAATGGTGGTTTAAGTCTTATATTTTTACATTTTGTGGGTCCCCAAGATGTTAGCTACATGGTCCAAGTGATAAAATCAAGTTATGTCAAGTGGAAAATGGGGAACCAGGTCAATCTCCCAAAACTGTGCAGACTGAGAGCCGGTTCAGACCAGTCTGGCCATTTTAACGTTTTCATCAGGCAAATGAACTCAAAATTGAGTAATTCCACTTGGAGCTGTTAGAAGACTTCTCAAGCTTTCCATCCATGTGTGGCAACGCAAGTTATGACCACGTTTTCCCTGGAATACATGGCCTGAAAATCGACCCTGTAAGCTGCCAGCACATTACAGTTTACAGCAGCAAGCAGCTTTCCTTCTCCAAAGGGTTTCCTTCTCTTCAGCTGAGTGGCACACCTTCCAAGGCTTGGCACACGTCCAACGCAACCTAGGGAAGACAACAACCAATGAGGGAAGGGCTGCAAGAAGGCTTGTCTCTTGAATCTCATTGGAAGACAAAGAAGGTGCTCCCTTGATTCTCATTGGCTAGCCGTAAAGGGGACGGCCACTTTTCGGCTTGCACATGGCTACTTGCTGCCTTTTGAAGCTGATTATGTTTAAGGCCAAGTTAATCAAGTTGTATTAGTCATTTGTCTTGCTTTTCTAGTTGGTTTTGATGCACTTAGATTAGCCTAACGGAGGGTTAGCAAAACCGGGTGATTAAACCGGATGTAATTAAGGTAATACCTTTTCTCCCTAGGAAGGAAAGCTAGAGGTGCTTGTAGTTTGCTTAGCTTGGTCATCTTTTGCTGCCTATAAATCTAGCCCATACGGCCAAGGAAAGAAGAACTTTAGATTTTGTTCAATGAAAAAACCCTAGAGAGCTTTCAAAGCTTCCTCACCAAATCCTTGCTTGCTTATCTTAGTTTAGGCCAAACTAAGTGGTGTTCAAGTGAGTCTTAGCCTTGATTAAGTGGTGATTCTGTATCTTAATCAAAATTAAGGGCCCTAGACTCAAAGGTTGGTGGTGATTACTGTATCCAATCCAAGAGTTTAGCTTATCTCTCTCCTTGCATCCTACCGGATCATTAGCAAGGTTGTTTGCTTAATTTTCCAAAGTATTCATCTTCACCTCCCTTGTTCTACATTCCCCTTCCTTATCCCACTCTTTCTACTATCATTCACACCCATTTCCTTCAAGTCCACCTCACCAAAAAGCTAGAAAATCAGTTAGAATTGAAGAGCACTCAAACCGGGCAAAACTAGCCTAATCTAGTTCTTTGAGGCAGCAAGTTAGCACGGTGTACCCGTGCCTCCACGCACGTCCGTGCCACGTCCATCCGTGAGCAATCTCAAGTTTTAGCCTTTACTTGGTGTGAGGTTGGTGTGTATTCCCATACCCCTTGACCTTTACATCATATTTGGTATCAGAGCTGAGTTTCATGTTTGGCCTGGTATTGAATCCACACATCCAAACTCCCTTCTTTTCCATTTTTCAAACACAAACATGAGTACTAGTGTGAGCATGGAAGAAAAGCTTGATGCTATTTTGAAGAGTAACTATGAGATTACTTCCTCTAATCAAGAACTTAAAGCTCAGAATGAGTACCTACGCAAGCAATTGGGTCCTTTTCTTAAGCAAAAGCAGAAGATGAATGAGGAGTCGTCCTATTCTGCATCAAGGAGGCAAGATCCCGAAGCTGGCTATGCTCTTGATGTTTCAAGCGACGAAGAACCACTCAGAAGACCACGGCAAGAGCAAAGAGGACAAGGTAACTCTAATGACTTTAGAGTTGAGATTCCAGAGTACGAAGGCAAGCTCGATCCAGAAGACTTCCTGGATTGGTTGCACACCGTGGAAAGAGTGTTCGAATACAAGGACGTTCCAGAAGAAAAGAAAGTCAAGTTGGTGGCATTGAGACTACGTAAGTATGCTTCCTTATGGTGGACTAACTTGTGTGCCAAAAGAGTAAGAGAAAGGAAGTCCAAAATCAGAACCTGGGAGAAGATGAAATCAAAGCTTTAGGCTAGGTTTCTTCCTTCCATCTATGTTCAAGATTGCTACTCACAACTCCACCATTTGAACCAAGGTAATTTGAGTGTAGAAGAATACACTCATGAGTTTGAAAAGCTTGTGATTAAGTGTGATTTGCATGAACCTGAAGAGCAAACAATTGTTAGATACTTGGGAGGTCTTGATCCTAGGTATGCTAATATTGTTGATTTGCAAGCTTACACTTGTTTTGATGAAGTATGTGTGCTAGCTCACAAGGTTGAGCAGCAAAAAAAGAGAAAGCCGCCCTCACCACATGAACAAACCTTAAATAAGGGGAGTTCATCTTATGCTCCTAAACCCACAACATCCCTTTCCCCTTCTCCACAAAAAGACCAAACTCCACAAAAGGGCCTATCCCCACAACTCACACCAAAACCCCTTCCCAAAAACATCCCAAGGTGTTATAAGTGCCAAGGCTTTGGTCACTTGGCATTCGATTGTACAAACAGGAGGTATGTCACCTTAGCAGAATGGAAGGCAACCGAGGAGGTCGAATTAAAGGAGGAAAAAGAAGAAGATGAAGGAAATGATCTTGAAGAGATTGAGATTGAGGCGGATGAAGGTGAAATGCTCACCTTAGGCACTTTCCACCCACCAAAAGGCAAAGAGAATCAAAGTATATTTTTCATAACCTTTGGTGAACCATCAACCTTTCTTCCCACTCCACCCTCACCCAAGGCACTCAAACAAACCTTCTGTCAAAAGTATTCAAAGCCATTACCTACAACTCCTAATCTTGAATTACGAGTAAGTGAGGACGTGGTTTATGACATGTTCAAAGAGTCCCCCATATACAACATCCAAATCAGCAAGGGACTTGACGAGAAGAGAGCCTCCAAGAGCAAAGGCAAGTTATTCGAATGGTTGATTTTGTTTCAGCCATACAATGAATCAAGAAAAGGAGGTAATTACCTAAATTGATTTGAGGACAAATCTTTTTAACAAGGGGAGGATGATGGAGATCCCTCCATGCCCTTTGATTTAAAGAATCAAATCAAAGCTAGGTAATTTTATTTTGGTGATTAAAGGATGAATGATTCATCCTTGTTTTGTTTAAGGACCTAAAATAGCAGGTCAGGTTTGTTTTCACAGCAAACCCGGTTTTCGAGAGGTTAATTACATCAAACCCTTTAAGGTTTAAGTCCAATATTTTGCATCGGAATTAAAGCTTAAGAAGTCAGCTTCGCAACAAAAAAAGTTTCATCCCATTTGGACTTCATTTGCCCTCTCAAATTAGCTAATAAACCCAAGATATACAAA
>JAKOGI010005523.1:0-10681 GCA_029747015.1 Carnegiea gigantea | reverse complement strand
TATCTTCCATACAAGATGCACCATCAAAGGTCGTATATGTTCACTCATTGTGGATGGGGGAAGTTACACAAATGTGGCTTCCACTACTTTAGCAGAGAAGCTTAAGCTCAAGGTCTAGCCTCACCCTCACCCTTATTCCATCCAATGGCTAAACCATGATAAGGGACTTAAAGTCTTAATGCACTGCTCAATCACTTTATCAATTGGTGAAGGCTACTTTGATGACTTATGGTGTAATGTTATTCCCATGGATGTTTGCCATATCCTATTGGGAAGGCCCTGGCTATATGATCGAAGGATAATGCATCATGATTACTAAAATACATACGCTCTCAACAAAGATGGCTGAAAAATCACCTTAGCCCCCTTTGCTCCACAAAATCAAGCCAACAACCACCAAAAGCAAGCTTTGTCTCAATCGGGAGAATTTGGACTTTTATACATCCTCAAACCGCATTTTGGTGATGACAACCTTGCGAATTTGAGGGAAAATTCTCTCGAACAAGGGGACGATGATGTATCCATGGAGGGGCAGCAAGAGATCCTCCATTATGACCATCCAAACAACCAAGAAATCAAGGCAAAAACTCAGCTTGTCAAAGGGGACCAAACTGTCCAACTTTCAAGTTTAGCCTGGGAAAAAGCTGAAATTTCCTGCCTCATATCTTGAGTTACATAAATGAGAATAAGGTGATTCCTACACTGTATGAAAGTTTAAGAAGTCAGGAATCCAAAAAATCAAGTTTGAAGCCATTTGGAGCTCATTTGGTATGTTAAATTAAGCTCCAAAGTCAACTGCTCCAGATTCACTCCAGCAGTGCTAGTTTTAAATATCGAGTGTTGGAGCTACTTAGCCAGCTGATTTGCGGCATTTTTTTGCATCAAAATTTGTCATAACATTTATCGGTACCCCTATAAAATATGGTGCCTTTTGTCCAAGGAATTTGCTCTTATCCAGCCATAAAGCACATGAAACAACCCTTTATCCGATTTGAGCTATTTTGTGTTTTGGTCTCTAATCAGCTAGTTCAGCACCTATTTTTGGCTAATTAAGAGTATAAGCAACTTGTCTAGAGTCCAAATAAGGTATTAGAAGAGTACTAATTAGATTGTATTAGATTATGACACCTATTTTGATCGAGACTTAAAGCTAATGTGTTGTCAAGCTTTAAGCTTCTGCTTGTACTTAGATTTAGCAAGTTTCATGGTTGTTTCTTAGCTAATTGGGACGTGTAAGGAACCTTATAATGGGTTTTAAATACCTTCAATGCCTCTTATAATGTTCAAGTTGATGAGTTAAAAGTAAGGTTGAGTTCAAACTCTCTCTTGTGTTTCTTCTCTTACTTATCTCTAACCTATCTCTCTAGAGTGGTGATCAAGAGTCTCTTGTGATCTATGAGTGGTGATATCTTATCTCAATTGATCTAAGAAAGAGCTCTAAGTGTTCTTAGTAGTGATATCTTATCCGAGAGTGCTTAGTTTATCTTGCTACGTTTCTTGCAAACCAAATCCGTGTTCATCTTGCATCCATTACTTGAGATCGCTTCTTGGTTTTTTTGCTTAGGGACTTAGAAGTGCATCAAAAAACCATATCGTGCTTAAAGACCCTCCTAGAACTCATGGCCAAAGGATACTTAGAAGGTAACTCACGCTCTGCCTCGGACCCCCGTAGACTAAGCGTTGAGGTTTGTACTGCTAGTACTAGTAACCCCGAAAGGGGGGGTGAAGGTTACTCGACAAGTTCCTATTCGTCAGGTTCTACTTCTAAGAGAGGTCGTGCTTAAAGGGGGTCATCCCAAGAAGTTATTACTGAGGGACCATGTTTCCCAGGGGCCCTTACACGCTGAGACCCTAAGGACAGGTCGATCACTCATTTCCCTAACCCTAGGGTCGTGCATACCCTAAAGAGGTTGGTATTGGAGGAGGAGTACCTTCTCCTCACCAGGTACAAGTTTATCGTTCCTGATCCTGATGCCACTGTGGATAGACGGCCCTCGGGATGCATAGCGTTCTACTGGGAGGCCTTCTCCTACAGCCTGAGATTTCCGTTACATAGGTTATTGTGAAAATCTTCAACAAATACAAATTGGCACTTGCACAGGTTGTGCCTATGTCTTAGCACAAGGTCTGTTCCTTTATTGCGACATGTGAGCTCCGTGGGCTAGGCTGGTTTACATTGTACAAAAGGCCCTAATTGAGATCAGGGATACCTGTTGGTATAGTTTCAACAATAGAAAGGGCTTTATGATGGGCATTAAGAAGAAGTCCAAGTTTCAGAACTGGAAGCATAACTTCCTCTTTGTACACCGCGTGACAGGTTGGGCCGACCTTCCTGACATGAATGAGGGTAGGTGTGTCCGTAATCCGTTTGGGGAACCGACCTCAGAGGAGACAAAGATCGCATGTTATCTTCAGTACTATGTCGGGGAGGTGATCGGCTAAGACCTCTTCCATCCTTCATATCTCAAATAGTGGAAGCGGGTAAAGAGCCCGAGCAACGGCGGGTCAGGTCGAGCGATAGGGAGCCCTTGAACTAGCTTACTAAGTTGTCGTACTTTGAGAACGATTACTTCCTCGTTGTCACTGGCCTGCTTATACTTGAGAATTATTCTAAGGCATTTTGCACCTTCCCTATGTGCTATTCTTTCCTTAGTTCTAACCTAACTTTATTTTCACTTGAACAGAGCAAGCCCAGGTGATGTTGTTGCCCTTTGAGAGTGGGCACACCACCATAGAAGAGTTAGCGGCTGAGGCTGTCCGCTGTCGAGAGGAGGAACGACATCACCGTGTGGAGCCTCAGGTGAGGCAGGTTTGTCTCTGAAGGCCGTACGGATGTTTTTTCTAATTTCCTTTTAGTTTACATGGTTTACGTATTGACTTGGAGCATTCTTGATAGGCACCAAAGATTACACTGTGTGGCCAGAAGCCTCTGACTGTGTCTCTTGACCTCCCGTGCCCTGAAAAGGGGGAAGGAATAGCTGTAGCTATGGCTCGAACCCCCATGAGGGTCGACCCTCCCTCGTTTGCGGACGCGGAGACTGAAGGGTCACCTCAACGGGCAGTGTCGAGGGAGCTGACTAAACAGGCAGCCTCGGGTGAGGTCTGGAGGTCTTCTTCGCAGGAGGGTTCCCAGGGAAGTCACCAAGCCGTCCAATGATAACTTGGGGAGGCATCTGTAAATAAGTCAGCTGAGGCCGTCAATTTTTTTAGGGCGGACCCCCGGGCAAAGGCGGCACTGGTAGAGCATGTCGCAAGTGGGATCTAATCTCTTTCGACTCTACGGAGCCCCTAAGGGTAACCAAGGAGCAGGTGGCCATTGCTGAGATAAGGACGTGCATATTTTTGCTCTTACCCGTCTTGCTTCCCTTTTCTTTTCTTTATCTAACCCAGCTGTGTTGGTTTGTTTTTTGATAGGCTTTCGCCCAAGCGCTGAAAGCCATGAGATTGTTACCATCTGTCTCCATCTTACAGAAGAGAATTTGCGACCTCTAAAGATCTAATGCCCTACTGAAAGGGCAAATTGGTGACCTCCAATCGGAGCGGTAGAAATCGAAGGAGTCGGCGGCTAAATACAACGCTGCTATGAGAAGCTGAAGAAGGATAAGGAGGCTTGGGAGGCCGAGAAGAAGGACCTTTTACACCAGCTAGAAGTGGCGTCTATTAAGATAGAGGTCGAGACGATTGCTGGCAATGAAAGGGCCACTAAGGCTGAGTAGCGAGGTTACCAGGGTGGTCACGAGGACCGTATGGAATTCTTCCGTGAATTCTTGGTATCCCCTAATTTTCTTTTCAGTTGTTGATTCACATTGGTGCTTGTATTTTTTGCTCATATTTAATGAAATCTTCAACTTGGTTATCTATTGTTCATCATATGTTGTTTTGCTTTTTATTATCTGCACCCTTGCCTTTGTATTTACTCTGCAACCATTAGGACTTGTAATCTTCTGGCCCCTAAGGGAAATAACAGGTGAAAGGGGTTGTCTTCCTTCACAGTCGTTCTTCGAGACCCTTGGCCCCTTAGGGGCTAAAGGTGTAGCATTTGGCCCTTAGGTCGTGCTTTAAGACCCTTAGCCCCTTAAGGGCTAAAGACATAGCGACTGGCCCATAGGCCATGCTTCAAGACCCTTAGCCACTTGGG
This sequence comes from Carnegiea gigantea, assembly GCA_029747015.1. Taxonomy (NCBI): domain Eukaryota; kingdom Viridiplantae; phylum Streptophyta; class Magnoliopsida; order Caryophyllales; family Cactaceae; genus Carnegiea; species Carnegiea gigantea. The sequence continues at coordinate 6,543 of JAKOGI010005523.1, read as the reverse complement.
GGCTAAAGGTGTGTGATCGACCCTTAGGCCATGCTTTAAGACCCTTAGCCCCTTGGGGGCTAAAGGTGTAGTGACCGACCCTGAGGTCGTGCTTCGAGACACTTATCCTCTTAAGGGCTAAAGGCATAGTGACCAGCCCCTATGTCATGCTTTAAGACCCTTAGCCTCTTGGGGGCCAAAGGCATAGCGACCGACCCTGAGGCTGTGCTTTAAGACCCTTAGCCTCTTAAGGGCTAAAGGCATAGCGACCGGCCCCTAGGCCGTGCGTTAAGACCCTTTGCCCCTTAGGGGCTAAAGGCATAGCAACTTGCCCCTAGGCCGTGCTTTAAAACCCTTAGCCCCTTGGTGCTAAAGTCATAGCAATTTGCCCCTGGGCCGTGCTGTATGACCCTTAATCCCTTGGGCTAAAGGTATAGTGGGGCTCGACAGAAAAAATATGTGTCATGGTGGTAGACATCTATGCATATATTTATTTGAAAGTACGGTTGATGCATTATATTAACCATACATAAGAGAAAACTACTAGTGGTAACACTTTCGTAGATTGCTGCTATGCCATATTTTAGGGATGGGAGTTCCTTATAGAGTTGTGAGTCGATATGTACCAAGCTGCACCTACTCCATCACCTTATAGGGTCCCTCCCAATTAGCTGTGAGTTTACCGTGCTCGCCCGCAGGCGCTACAGCTGTGGTTCGACAAAGGACCAGGTCGCCTACCCTGATGGAATGGAGTTTTACTGTATGATCATAGAGCCATGCGGCGCGGAGCTTGTAAAGTGTTTCTCTCAGGAGACTGTCACCTCGAACACAGGGGAGTAAATTGAGGACCTCCTGAAGGGCTTCGTTGTTGATTCTTCTTAGAAGGTGATAAGATGATGGGCATTGAGTGCTACCTCAAACGAGCAACACGACTTTCGACCCATATGCCAGCACGAAAGGAGCTTTCCTTGTAGCCGTTTTTTCAGTGGTATGGATTGACCACAAGATGCCATGCAGCTCATTGGCCCATTTACCCTTAGCCTCGTCTAGTTTCTTCTACAAACCGTAGAGAATGACCTTGTTTACAGCTTCGGCTTGGCCATTTCTCTGGGGATGAGCCACTATAATGAACCTTGCTTGACGCCCTAAGGTGCTGAGCTAGTTGGTCACCTTAGTCGTGTTAAACTATCGACGACTGTCGAAGATCATCACCCAAGGGACTCCAAAATGGGTGATCATATTCTTTCAAATGAACTTCCAGACCTCGACCGTAGTGATTGATGCAATAGCCTCAACCTCTACCTATTTTGTTAAGTAATCCACCACAACGAACAAGTATTTTTGTTGACCCGTGGCCTTAGGGAAGGGCCCCAGTTTGTCCATTCCCCAGGTGGCGAACGGTAATAGGCTGACTATTGGCGTCAGCGCGGTGGTAGGCTTTCACTGGACGGGTCTGAATTTCTGGCATTTGTCACAGCTACATACCAAATTCATAGCGTCTATGCACATAGCCAGTTCGTATTACAGTGACCATAAGGGTACATCTGCCAATATGAGAACTTTATACTCACTTATGTAGCTCCTCGAGGATCTTTGTCCCTATTTCTCACAGCGTAGTAGTGGCCGAGCGTAGGATTGTTCGTATAGGATGTCATCGTATAGTATAAACCAGTACGCTTGCTTCTTCCCTCGGTCTGTCTGTTTGATGTTTGGGGGTAACTTACCATCCATTAAATATGTGCAGATGGGGTCCATCCAAGTGGAACTCCTATCTAGCCAAAGGACTTCGCGGGGTTCGATGCTCCTTTCATCAAAGTCTCCTATTGGATCCGCTTCAGTTTCCCATCTTCTGAAGAGTTAGCCAACTTGGATAGAGTGTCTATTTATCGATTTTCTAACTATGATATGGGTGTTATTTAGAAATGCTTTAATAAACCGGTGCCCTCTGGTATCCGATGGACGTACGTCATCATGGTGTGATCCTTTACTCCAAAATCCCCATTAAGCTGACTGACGTCTAGCTGGGAGTCTGAGTATGCCTTAACTAAGTCTGTTCCAACCATACAGCACAGCTCTACTCCGGCTATTACGGCCTCATACTCGGCCTCATTGTTAGACACCTTGAACATGAATTTCAAGGCGTGCTCCTGTCTTTCAGCTTAGGGGGTTTTGATGATTAGGCCGACCCCACTCCCATCTTTAGTAGAGGAATTGCCCACATATAGGTTCCAGGAGAGGAAAAGCGTTGCCATCTCGAGAGGAGTGTTGGCATTTTCAACCAAGAAGTTTGTTAAGGCCTAGGCCTTGATCGCTCATCGCACCTCGAAAGCAATGTCATATTGAGATAACTCTACCACCCACTTTAAGAGCCTTCCAGAGGTGGCCAATCTTTGCAGAACATTTTTTAATAGCTGGTCGGTGAGGATGGCCACTTTATGTGCTTCAAAGTAGGGTCAAAGTTTTCAGCTAGCCATCATCAATGTGTAAGCAAACTTCTTGATAAGAGGATAGTCCACTTCAGCCCCAGTAAGGGCATGACCCATGTAGCACACCGGGATTTGTTCTTTCGCCCTCTCGGCCACCAAGACCACACTCACTGCCTGTTCTGAGATGGCCAGGTAAAGAAGGAGCGTTTCACCGGGGACGAGGCTGACTATTTTGGGTAGGTGAGCCACATATGCCTTCGACGACTAGAAGGTATCATCTCCTTCTTTGTTCCATAAGAAGTTTGCACAGCTCCAAAGGACACAAAAGAGGGGCTAACACTTATTGGCGGATTTTAACATGAAGCAGCCTGAGGCCACGATGCATCTGGTTAATCGTTGGACTTCCTTGATGTTCCTCGGGGGCCTCATATCTTGCACTACCTTGAGTTTGTCTAGGTTGGCCTCTATCTCCGGACTGCTGATCACGAAGCCTAGGAATTTCCCTGATCGGACCTCAAAAACGCACTTTATAGGGTTGAGCTTAATACTGTATGTTCGAAGGATTTCGAAAGTCTCGCGCAAGTCCCTGCGGTGCTCCTTATCCTGCATGCTTTTGGTTATCATGTCGTCCACGAAAGCTGTCTTCTCCTGATCTTCGACACACAGAGGAATCTAGTGATATCCTGAAATTGCATCTATAAAGCTCAGCATGGCGTGCCCTGCTGTGGCGTCTACAAGCTTGTCTATCTTCAGCAAGGGATAGTTGTCTTTTAGGCATGCCCCATTTAGGTTTATGAAATCAACGCACATCTGCTATTTCCCGTTAGGCTTTTTGATGAGTACTACATTCGAAATCCACTCAGGATATTGGCATTCCCTAATGAAAATTACCTCTAGTAACTTCTGTACCTCTGAGGTCACCGCCACGGCCCGCTCGAGACCCATGTGCCGTTTCTTCTGAATCATTGGCTTGTGAGCAGGATCTATGTTTAGTCAATGCTCCATTATTGTAGGGTTTATGCCGGACATTTCCTCGACGTCGAAGGTAAAAACATCCCGGTCAGGACGTCAACTAAGAAGCGTCTGCTAGCACCCTCCATTTCTCGGCCCAATTGAATCGTGCAGTTGGACTGTCCTTCATCTAGGGGGATCTCTTCCATATCGTCGACAGCCTCCAGACGTGACTATCCGGGGTCAGCAGAAGCTAAGGTGTATATTGCCAAGGTTTCGGTAGGAGGAGGAAGCATAGTTCGTTACTTTTTATCTGAGGTGGTGGCTCAGAGGGCCCGCGTCCAACGGTGCGGTCTACCAACGGCCGGATGCTGATAAGGTACTACTCCCAAGCTGTACGTTGGTCCCCTTAAAGTTTTCCAACACTACCATCATCCACTTTGAACTAAAGTTGGAGCAAGTACGAGGCAATAATAACCTTCACCTTGTGCAAAGTTGGCCGTCCTAGAATGATGTGGTAGGCCGTGGGTACATCAACTACCAAAAAATCCATCTCTAGGTTCCTTGCTTTGATCTTGTCCCCAAATCACAGTGGGAGTCAGATCATTCCTGTGGGGTTTTGCTTCTTGTCCTCTAAAGCCTAACATGGGGTGTAAGAGGGGAACGATCTCCCTTCTTGGATGCTTGAGCTTCTTGAAACAATCCCATGTGATGATGTCCACAGAGCTCGCGATATCAATCAAAATCCTTTAGATAGAGGCACTGGCCACTTTTAGCTCTACCACTGATGGATCGTTATGGGGTAAAGTACAATGGGTACCCGCGCATCCGTCGAACACCATAGTGGGAACCGTGACAGTTTCCCTGTTCTACCGTCAGGACCTGCTGCATACCTCACAGCTAGGCCCTTCCATGTAGACCGGGTAATGCATTCTGCATATTTGCTGGCAATAATGGCTGCCATATCTATGGAACATTCCTATTCTCGAGGCTCTGTGCATGCGGGTTTATGTTCCTTGTGAAGGAATCGAGGTCCTCTATTCAAGAAGCGGCCTAACTGCCCCTTGTCAGCAAGCTCATGAAGGGCCTTCTTGAAATCCCTGCATTCAGCAGTGCTACGACCGTTTTGTTCGTGAAACTCACAATACTTCCGCTCATTATGTGGTTTCAATGCCGTGGTCATAGGTTATGGCTTACTCGGCATGGGGTTTCCCTTTACTTCCATTAGTAGGCTTCTTGGATTCCTGGTGAAGCGGGGGTCCCTAATGTTGAGTCTCGGCCTCTTGTCTCCTCATCCCGCATTCCTATCTGCCAGGGTCTTCGACTTCTTCGAGGCGCCTGTACTTTCGGCACAGATCTCAGTCACTTGAATGAAATTTGCAGTCACCGTCCATTATTCAGCCTATTCAGGAAAGAGGTGCACGCTACCCTATCTTTCAAATCAGGGATCAAGACCGCCTCCTGATGGAAACGCTAGATGAGCTCTGTCATCGATTCCTGTAGTCCCTACTTGATCTTTGATAAGTGAATGCTAGTTCACTTCTCCTTTAGCCTAGCAATGAATTAGCTGACAAACCTATCAGCTAAGTCCTGAAAGTAGGAAACATTTCCTGGGGTTAGATCGTTGAACGAGGACTGCGCTACCCCTTTCAGGGTGGTCGGGAAGAACCGGCAATACGCAGCGTCGTCTACATCTTGGACATGCATCTAAGCCTTATATACCCCAGGTGTTGTTCTACGTTCGTGGTTCTATCATACAAGTCCGTGGTAGGCATCTTAACTCTCTCGTAATGGGGAGCGTTGATTATATCCGTGCTGAAAGGCATGGAGAAGGGGGCAAACCCCATCCGGGCAGCCGTTCCAGACACTTTAATGGGAGTCTCAATGTACTGTCCCACCTAAACTACTGATGGGCTCCTTTAGAGGAGGCCTATCCTTAGGGGTTGCGTAAGGGACGTCCGTGATGCGAGAACTATGGTACACCTCGTGCGGGAGGACTACGAGTACACTCCCTAACTGAGCGACGCTTAGGAGTATGCTTTCTCCAAGAGACTCCCTCTCGAGGCTTTAAGGTCTGCTCCTATTCCTCAAACCAGGCCGTGCGTTGGGAATGAGTTACGTAGGCGTAGAGATAGTGGCGGAATTAGCAAGTCTACTTGGGGTCGCCCGACGGGTCTGCAGGGGGTCAACCCCCATAGAACGGTCATGATTTATGTCCCGAGACTGTCCGTTTCTCTCTAACCAGACAACCCCTCCCACTTTGTCACTTCAATGTTGCGACCTAGCGGGGCGTGCCTATGGGATGGCTCACATCCCGCGGTAGGCACGTAGTCTAAGGTAGGTAGTGGTCTCGCAAGGTTCACAGCCTCCATAGTCTTCTTCACCTGCCCGATTACTTGTTGGAGGATGGTGTCAGTCATGGTAGTCATGAAATTCATGGGCGCACCCACCGTGACATAGGCTTCCCACCAAGGAGGCGTTGCCTGACTAAGCAGGGTTTTACCCGAGAGCTTTCCAAGGCATCTCACACTTCCGGAGGTGCTAGGACTTTGGCCATAGGGGCCCTAGCTCTCTTGGAACGTGCCCGGGCGGCGTCACTTACCACCATCTTTCATCACTCTCTCCCGACAAACGACGCCAAATTGGTTTTAGGACTTTCTTATTCCTCCGAGGATGACATGGGATGAGAGCGGATTTACGTGATCGCGCGGGCTAGACGCCTGATGATCTGCTCCACGAAAATTGAAACTGCAAAAAGGGCGACCCAAGTGGAGATCCGAGGAACACCTATTTGACAATCAAGTCAGCATGGGGTTCCAAGAGAAGACAAAGTACAGAAAACAGAATTTTTATTGCATTGGAGAATGTGCCAAAACAGCGATCCCTTTCCTAAGGCAGGTAGCGGGCATTCATAGTCCTTGTGGCCAGGGGCAAAATAGTAATTCCACACATGGCATTTCCCTAATGGGCCGGTAGGCAGTTTCCGGTGTTGGGCCCCCGACTTGGGATCCCCGAATCCAGGAATGGTTGAAGATAGTCGACTTGACCCGACCCGTAGGCACATATGTAGGGCCCAGCTTCAATCTTCATACTTACTATATCATACATATATATGGGTGTGCGTGTGTGTGTGTGTGTATATATATATATACACATATACATATACATATACATATATATATATATA
>JAKOGI010005522.1:0-10708 GCA_029747015.1 Carnegiea gigantea | reverse complement strand
ATGACGTCCAAATTAAATAAAATTAGGCTTATTTTAAAGCTGACATCTTAAGCTTCAAAACCATGTAGCCCCTTAAGTTGTGGGTCCACTTGAGCTAGTCCAAAAAATGAGTACAAAAAAATTACCTTCCGCAGGGATGAATCAGGTACCAATTCTTCCGGAAGGAATGTGAGTTTTATCCAGATTTTCGCCACTAGCTTGACTTCTTCATGGTGTCTAAAGTCCTTGAACTCACATAATAAGAGAAAATATGAGAGTTCCCATGCACGCTCTTGTTTGACACTTTTCTTCTTGGAAGTTGACCTTAAATAAAAATGATGCATATGGGAATATGCATTATACTCCCCGGGTGGTTTTGAGTTTGTCCTCAAACTCAAAGGGTTAGCAAGCCTCTCAAGAAAGGGGTCACGCTCACAGTATGGGAGCCTTTGGGGAAGGAGGTCACAGGGCATTACCTCCAGAGAGATATAGAAGAGGGTGAGGGGAGGATGATAAAACGTGTCATACCTGGTGAGGAGAAAAGGCGGAAGTGAGAAATCTTCTTTGGGGGCAAGGGTTTGGGAAGGATGAATGAGGTTTAAGGCTTGTTGGTCCATTTGAGGTATACCTCAATGGGTTAAGGCTCTGATACCAATTGATGTATATGTGGGTGGTAAGTGAACCAAATCAAAAAAACTCAAATAAACCCAAATAAGAATTGAACCACAAGTAACGAGAAAATGGAAGGTTGATTGGAGAATGGGAATGAAAATAATAACAAAAAAGAAACAAAGGATAAACAGGACTTGCCTTGAGATAACCTTCGCGGAGGCCACTCAAGGACTTGATCTTGGGCAAATCCTCTCGTCTTCACCAAGGAATCACTCCAATTGAAAAAGAAAAGAGAACCTAGAACACCACTCGAACTTGTCAAAATTCAAGATATAGAACTAGGGATTTTTTTTGGACACAAATGAGAATCACTCTCAAGGTGTTTGTACTACTCTTGGAAAAGCTTACAACTCTGCATTCAAATGCAACTACATAACCCACCTATTTATAGGCTAAACGAAGATAACCAAAAGACTTAAAAACTCCTAGCAATTAAAACTAGAAAATTGAAAAGGCTTGGAAAATGGAAAAGACTCAACATAAGGGGTGGGGGAGGTTGCAAAGAATATTCTAGGCTTCCAATCAGCTGAAGACATCCATCTAGAACACTCCAAGTCGTGCGATGTCATCCACATGATGTCATGTAACCAAAGTCTCTTCATTTGCCCAGCATTTAATCCTTGCAGTAGCCTCCACTTCAACGGAGCATAACGCTCAGCACACACGTCAAAATCAGGTGATTCTGGGCTTGTTGGAAAGCCCTGGAAATCTATTTTCCATAATGGGCTCATTTGCTCAATTTGGATAAGTAGATCAAAAGTTATGGTCCAAACATTACACCTATATCAGAACTGGACTGGAGCAGGACAACTTCCCTTTGAGTGCTACTTTGCCAATCAAATGACGTCCAAATTACATAAAATTGGGCTTATTTTAAAGCTGACATCTTAAGCTTCAACACCATGTGGCCCCTCAAGTTGTGGGTCCACTTGAGCTAGTCCAAAAAATGAGCACAAAAAAATTACCTTCCGCAGGGCAGGGATTGAATGGGTACCAATTCTCGGAAGGAAGATGAGTTTATCCAGATTTTCGCCACTAGATTGACTTCTTCATGGTTCTAAAGTCCTTGAACTCAATAAATAGAGAAAATATGAGAGTTCCCAAGCACGCTCTTGTTTGACACTTTTTTCTTGGAAGTACCTTAAAGAAAATGATGATATGGGCATATGCATCATACTCCCGGGTGGGTTTGAGTTTGTCCCAAACTCAAAGGGTAAGCAAGCCTTCAAGAAAGGGGGTCACGTCACAATATGGGAGCTTTTGGGGAGGAGGTCACAGGGAGTACCTCCAGAGGAGATATAGGAAGAGGGTGAGGATAGAGGATGATAAAAACGGGTCATACCTGGTGGGAGAAACAGGCGGAAGTGAGAAATCTTCTTTGGGGGCAGGGTGGGAAGGATGAAGGGGTTAAGGCTGTGGTCCATTGAGGTATACCTCAATGGGGTTATGGCCTCTGATACCAATTGATATATATGTGGGTGGTAAGTGAACCAAATCAAACTCAAATAAACCCAAATAAGAATTGAACCGAAGTAAAGAGAAAATGGAAGGTTGATTGAGATGGAATGAAAATAATAACAAAAAAAGAACAAAGGATAAACAGGACCTTGCACTTGAGATAATCCTTCGCGGAGCCACTCAAGGGCTTGATCTTGGGCAAATCCTCTCATCTTCACCAAGAAATCACTCCAATTGAAAAAGAAAAGAGAACCTAGAACACCACTTGAACTTGCCAAAATTCAAGATATAGAACTAGGGATTTTTTTTGGACACAAATGAGAATCACTCTCTAGGTGTTTGTACTACTCATGGAAAAGCTTACAACTCTGCATTCAAATGCAACTACATAACCCACCTATTTATAGGCTAAACAAAGATAACCAAAAGACTTAAAAACTCCCAGCAATTAAAACTAGAAAATTGAAAAGGCATGGAAAGTGGAAAAGACTCAACATAAAGGGGTGGGGAGGTTACAAAGAATATTCTAGGCTTCCAATCAGCTGAAGACATCCATCTAGAACACTCCAAGTCATGCATGATGTCATCCACATGATGTCATGTAACCAAAGTCTCTTCATTTGCCTAGCATTTAATCTTTGCAGCAGCCTCCACTTCAACTGAGCATAACTCTCAGCACACACGTCCAAATTAGGTGATTCGGGGCTTGTTGGAAATCCCTGGAAATCTATTTTCCAGAATGGGCTCATTTGCTCAATTTGGATAAGTAGATCAAAATTTATGGTCCGAACATTACACCTATATCAGAACTGGCTGGAAGCAGGGAGAACTTCCTTGGAGTGCACTTGCCCAATCAAATGACGTCCAAATTAAATAAAAATTGGGCTTATTTAAAGCTTACATCTTAAGCTTCAAACCATGTGGCCCCCTCAAGTTGTGGGTCCACTTGAGCTCGTCAAAAAAGAGTACAAAAAAATTACCTCCGCAGGGATTGAATCACGGTACCAATTCTTCGGAAGGAATAGAGTTTTATCAGGATTTTCGCCACTAGCTTGACTTCTTCATCGGTGTCTAAAGTCCTTGAACTCACATAATAAGAGAAAATATGAGAGGTCCCATGCACGCTCTTGTTTGACACTTTTCTTCTTGGAAGTTGACCTTAAATAAAAATGATGCATATGGGAATATGCATCATACTCCCCGGGTGGTTTTGAGTTTGTCCTCAAACTCAAAGGGTTAGCAAGCCTCTCAAGAAAGGGGTCACGCTCACAGTATGGGAGCCTTTGGGGAAGGAGGTCACAGGGCATTACCTCCAGAGAGATATAGAAGAGGGTGAGGGGAGGATGATAAAACGTGTCATACCTGGTGAGGAGAAAAGGCGGAAGTGAGAAATCTTCTTTGGGGGCAAGGGTTTGGGAAGGATGAATGAGGTTTAAGGCTTGTTGGTCCATTTGAGGTATACCTCAATGGGTTAAGGCTCTGATACCAATTGATGTATATGTGGGTGGTAAGTGAACCAAATCAAACTCAAATAAACCCAAATAAGAATTGAACCAAAGTAAAGAGAAAATGAAAGGTTGATTGAGATGGAATGAAAATAATAACAAAAAAAAACAAAGGACAAACAAGACCTTGCACTTGAGATAATCCTTCGCGGAGCCACTCAAGGACTTGATCTTGGGCAAATCCTCTCATCTTCACCACGGAATCACTCCAATTGGAAAAGAAAAGAGAACCTAGAACACCACTTGAACTTGCCAAAATTCAAGATATAGAACTAGGGATTTTTTTGGGACACAAATGAGAATCACTCTCAAGGTGTTTGTACTACTCTTGGAAAAGCTTACAACTCTGCATTCAAATGCAACTACATAACCCACCTATTTATAGGCTAAACAAAGATAACCAAAAGACTTAAAAACTCCTAGCAATTAAAACTAGAAAATTGAAAAGGCTTGGAAAATGGAAAAGACTCAACATAAAGGGCTGGGGGAGGTTACAAAGAATATTCTAGGCTTCCAATCAGCTGAAGACATCCATCTAGAACACTCCAAGTCGTGCATGATGTCATCCACATGATGTCATGTAACCAAAGTCTCTTCATTTGCGCAGCATTTAATCCATGCAGCAGCCTCCACTTCAACGGAGCATAACTCTCAGAACACACGTTCCAATCAGGTGATTCAGGGCTTGTTGGAAAGCCCTAGAAATCTATTTTCCCGAATGGGCTCATTTGCTCAATTTGGATAAGTAGATCAAAAGTTATGGTCCGAATATTACACCTATATCAGAACTGGACTGGAGCAGGACAACTTCCCTTTGAGTGCTACTTTGCCCAATCAAATGACGTCCAAATTAAATAAAATTAGGCTTATTTTAAAGCTGACATCTTAAGCTTCAAAACCATGTGGCCTCTCAAGTTGTGGGTCCACTTGAGCTAGTCCAAAAAATGGGTACAAAAAAATTACCTTCCGCAGGGATGAATCGGGTACCAATTCTTCCGGAAGGAATATGAGTTTTATCCAGATTTTCGCCACTTGCTTGACTACTTCATGGTGTCTAAAGTCCTTGAACTCACATAATAAGAGAAAATATGATTGTTCCCATGCACGCTCTTGTTTGACACTTTTCTTCTTGTAAGTTGACCTTAAATAAAAATGATGCATATGGGAATATGCATCATACTCCCCGGGTGGTTTTGAGTTTGTCCTCAAACTTAAAGGGTTAGCAAGCCTCTCAAGAAAGGGGTCACGTTCATAATATGGGAGCTTTTGGGGAAGGAGGTCACAGGGCATTACCTCCAGAGAGATATAGAAGAGGGTGAGGGGAGGATGATAAAACGGGTCATACCTGGTGAGGAGAACAGGCGGAAGTGAGAAATCTTCTTTGGGGGCAAGGGTTTGGGAAGGATGAATGAGGGTTAGGCTTGTTGGTCCAATTTGAGGTTATACCTCAAATGGGTTATGGCTATGAATCAATTGATACGATATGTGGGTGGTAAGTGAACCAAATCAAACTTAAATAAACCCAAATAAGAATTGAACCAAAGTAAAGAGAAAAAGGAAGGTTGATGAAGATGGAATGAAAATAATAACAAAAAAAGAACAAAGGATAAACAAGACCTTACACTTGAGATAATCCTTCGCGGAGCCACTCAAGGACTTGATCTTGGGCAAATCCTCTCGTCTTCACCAAGGAATCACTCCAATTGAAAAAGAAAAGAGAACCTAGAACACCACTTGAACTTGCCAAAATTCAAGATATAGAACTAGGGATTTTTTTTTTGGACACAAATGAGAATTACTCTCAAGGTGTTTGTACTACTCTTCGAAAAGCTTGCAACTCTGAATTCAAATGCAACTACATAACCCGCCTATTTATAGGCTAAACAAAGATAACCAAAAGACTTAAAAACTCCTAGCAATTAAAACTAGAAAATTGAAAAGGCTTGGAAAATGGAAAAGACTCAACATAAGGGGTGGGGGAGGTTACAAAGAATATTCTAGGCTTCTAATCAGCTGAAGACATCCATCTAGCACACTCCAAGTCGTGTATGATGTCATCCACATGATGTCATGTAACCAAAGTCTCTTCATTTGCGCAGCATTTAATCCTTGCAGCAGCCTCCACTTCAACAGAGCATAACTCTCAGAACACACGTCCAAATCAGGTGATTCTGGGCTTGTTGTAAAGCCCTAGAAATCTATTTTCCAGAATGGGCTCATTTGCTCAATTTGGATAAGTAGATCAAAAGGTATAGCCCGAACATTACACCTATATCAGAACTGGACTGGAGCAGGACAACTTCCCTTTGAGTGCTACTTTGCCCAGTCAAATGACGTCCAAATTAAATAAAATTGGGCTTATTTTAAAGCTGACATCTTAAGCTTCAAAACCATGTGGCCCCTCAAGTTGTGGTCCACTTGAGCTAGTCCAAAAAATGGGTACAAACAAATTACCTTCCGCAGGGATGAATCGGGTACCAATTCTTCCGGAAGGAATATGAGTTTTATCCAGATTTTCGCCACTAGCTTGACTTCTTCATGGTGTCTAAAGCCCTTGAACTCACATAATAAGAGAAAATATGAGAGTTCCCATGCACGCTCTTGCTTGACACTTTTCTTCTTGGAAGTTGACTTAAATAAAATTGATGTACATATGGTTTAGCAAGCCTCTCAAGAAAGGAGTCACGCTCAACAATATGGGAGCTTTTGGGAAGGATGGTCACAGGCATTACTCCCAGAGAGATATAGAAGGAGGGTGAGGGGAGGATGATAAAACGGGTCATACCTGATGAGGAGAAGAGGCGGAAGTGAGAAATCTTCTTTGGGGGCAAGGGTTTGGGAAGGATGAATGAGGGTTAAGGATTGTTGGTCCATTTGAGGTATACCTCAATGGGTTAAGGCTCTGATACCAATTGATGTATATGTGGGTGGTAAGTGAACCAAATCAAACTCAAATAAACCCAAATAAGAATCAAACCAAAGAAAAGTGAATATGGAAGATAGATTGAGATGGATCGAAGAATAATAACAAAAAAAAAAAACAAAGGATAAACAAGACCTTGCACTTGAGATAATCCTTCACGGAGCCACTCAAGGACTTGATCTGGCAAATCCTCTCGTCTTCACCACATGGGAATCACCTCAATGAAAAAGAAAGAGAACATAGAACACCCACCTGGACTTGCCAAAATCAAGAATAGAAACTAGGGATTTTTTTGGACACAAATGAGAATCACTCTCAAAAGTGTTTTACTACTCTTTTTCCCAGCTTACAAACTCGCATTCAAATGCAACTAATAACCCACCTATTTATAGGCTAAACAAAGATAAACAAAGACTTAAAAAAACTCCCTAAACAATTAAAACTAGAAGAAAATTGAAAAGGGCTTGGAAAAATGGAAAAAGACTCAACATAAAGGGGTGGGGGAGGTTACAAAGAAAATTCTAGGCTTCCAATCAGCTGAAGACATCCATCTAGAACACTCCAAGTCGTGCATGATGTCATCCACATGATGTCATGTAACCAAAGTCTCTTCATTTGCGCAGCATTTAATCCTTGCAGCAGCCTCCACTTCAACGGAGCATAACTCTCAGAACACACGTCCAAATCAGGTGATTCGGGGCTTGTTGGAAAGCCCTAGAAATCTATTTTCCAGAATGGGCTCATTTGCTCAATTTGGATAAGTAGATCAAAAGTTATGGTCGGCACATTACACCTATATCAGAACTGGACTGGAGCAGGACAACTTCCCTTTGAGTGCTACTTTGCCCAATCAAATGACGTCCAAATTAAATAAAATTGGTCTTATTTTAAAGCTGACATCTTAAGCTTCAAAACCATGTGGCCCCTCAAGTTGTGGGTCCACTTGAGCTTGTCCAAAAAATGAGCACAAAAAAAAAATTACCTTCCGTAGGGATGAATCGGGTACCAATTCTTCCGGAAGGAATATGAGTTTTATCCAGATTTTCGCCACTTGCTTGACTACTTCATGGTGTCTAAAGTCCTTAAACTCACATAATAAGAGAAAATATGAGAGTTCCTATGCACGCTCTTGTTTGACACTTTTCTTCTTGGAAGTTGACCTTAAATAAAAATGATGCATATGGGAATATGCATCATACTCCGCGGGTGGTTTTGAGTTTGTCCTCAAACTCAAGAGGTTGTTAGCAAGGCCTCCTCAAGGGAAAGGGGTCACGGCTCACAATATGGGAGCTTTTGGGGACGGAGGTCACAGGGCATTACTCCAGAGAGATATAGAAGAGGGTGAGGGAGATGATAAAACGGGTCATAACCTGGTGAGGAGAAGAGGCTGCGAAGTGAGAATCTTACTTGGGGAGCAAGGGTTTTGGGAGGATGAATGAGGGTGTAGGCTTGTTGGTCCATTTGAGGGATACCTCAATGGGTTAAGGCCCTGATACCAATTGATGCTATATGCGGGTGGTAGTGAACCAAATCAAATTCGCAAATAAACCCAAATAAGAATTGAATACAAAAAGTAAAGAGAAAATGGAAGGTTGAGTTGCGATGAATGAAAATAATAACAAAAAAGAACAAAGGATAAACAAGACCTTGCACTTGAGATAATCCTCCGCGGAGCCACTCAAGGACTTGATCTTGGGCAAATCCTCTCATCTTCACCCAGGAATCACTCCAATTAAAAAAGAAAAGAGAACCTAAAACACCACTTGAACTTGCCAAAATTCAAGATATAGAACTAGGGATTTGGAATACTTTTGAGAATCACACTCAAAGGTAATTATATTTCACTTTGGGAAACCTTACCACTCTGAATTCAAATGCAACTACATAACCCACCTATTTATAGGGTAAACAAAGATAACCAAAAGACTTAAAAACTCCTAGCAATTAAAACTAGAAAATTGAAAAGGCTTGGAAAATGGAAAAGACTCAACATTGGGGGAGGTTACAAAGAATATTCTAGGCTTCCAATCAGCTGAAGACATCCATCTAGCACACTCCAAGTCGTGCATGATGTCATCCACATGATGTCATGCAACCAAAGTCTCTTCATTTGCGCAGCATTTAATCCTTGCAGCAGCCTCCACATCAACGGAGCATAACTCTCAGAACACACGTCCAAATCAGGTGATTCTGGGCTTGTTGGAAAGCCCTGGAAATCTATTTTCCAGAATGGGTTCATTTGCTCAATTTGGATAAGTAGATCAAAAGGTATAGTCCGAAGATTACACCTATATGAGAACTGGACTGGAGCAGGACAACTTCCCTGTGAGTGCTACTTTGCCCAATCAAATGACGTCCAAATTAAATAAAATTGGGCTTATTTTAAAGCTGACATCTTAAGCTTCAAAACAATGTGGCCCCTCAAGTTGTGGGCCCACTTGAGCTAGTCCAAAAAATGAGCACAAAAAAAAATTACCTTCCGCAGGGATGAATCGGGCACCAATTCTTACGGAAGGAATATGAGTTTTATACCAGATTTTCGCCACTAGCTTGAACTTCTCATGGTGTCTAAAGTCCTTGAACTCATAATAATAAGAGAAAATATGAGAGTCCCATGCATGCTCTTGTTTGACACTTTTCTTCTTGGAGTTGACCTTAAATAAAAATGAAGCATATGGGAATCATGCATCATAACTCCCCCGGGTGGTTTTGAGTTTGTCCTCAAACTCAAAGGGTTAGCAAGCCTCTCAAGAAAGGGGTCACGCTCACAGTATGGGAGCCTTTGGGGAAGGAGGTCACAGGGCATTACCTCCAGAGAGATATAGAAGAGGGTGAGGGGAGGATGATAAAACGTGTCATACCTGGTGAGGAGAAAAGGCGGAAGTGAGAAATCTTCTTTGGGGGCAAGGGTTTGGGAAGGATGAATGAGGTTTAAGGCTTGTTGGTCCATTTGAGGTATACCTCAATGGGTTAAGGCTCTGATACCAATTGATGTATATGTGGGTGGTAAGTGAACCAAATCAAACTCAAATAAACCCAAATAAAAATTGGACCAAAGTAAAGAGAAAATGGAAGGTTGATTGAGATGGAATGAAAATAATAACAAAAAAGAACAAAGGATAAACAAGACCTTGCACTTGAGATAAACCTTTGCGGAGCCACTCAAGGACTTGATCTTGGGCAAATCCTCTCGTCTTCACCAAGGAATCACTCCAATTGGAAAAGAAAAGAGAACCTAGAACACCACTTGAACTTGCCAAAATTCAAGATATAGAACTAGGATTTTTTTTGGACACAAATGAGAATCACTCTCAAGGTGTTTGTACTATTCTTGGAAAAGCTTACAACTCTCCATTCCAAATGCAACTACATAACCCACCTATTTATAGGCTAAACAAAGATAACCAAAAGACTTAAAAACTCCTAGCAATTAAAACTAGAAAATTGAAAAGGCTTGGAAAACGGAAAAGACTCAACATAAGGGGTGGGGGAGGTTACAAAGAATATTCTAGGCTTCCAATCAGCTGAAAACATCCATCTAGAACACTCCAAGTCGTGCATGATGTCATCCACATGATGTCATGTAACCAAAGTCTCTTCATTTGCGCAGCATTTAATCCTTGCAGCAGCCTTCACTTCAACTGAGCATAACTCTCAGAACACACGTCCAAATCAGGTGATTCTGGGCTTGTTCGAAAGCCCTGGCAATCTATTTTCCAGAATGGGCTCATTTGCTCAATTGGGATAAGTAGATCAAAAGTGATGGTCCGAATATTACACCTATATCAGAACTGGACTGGAGCAGGACAACTTCCCTTTGAGTGCTACTTTGCCCAGTCTAATGACGTCCAAATTAAATAAAATTGGGCTTATTTTAAAGCTGACATCTTAAGCTTCAAAACCATGTGGCCTCCCAAGTTGTGGGTCCACTTGAGCTAGTCCAAAAAATGAGCACAAAAAAAAAAAATACCTTCCGCAGGGATGAATCGGGCACCAATTCTTCCGGAAGGAAAATGAGTTTTATCCAGATTTTTGCCACTTGCTTGACTACTTCATGGTGTCTAAAGTCCTTGAACTCACATAATAAGAGAAAATATGAGAGTTCCCATGCAAGCTCTTGTTTGACACTTTTCTTCTTGGAAGTTGACCTTAAATAAAAATGATGCATATG
>JAKOGI010005521.1:7500-10731 GCA_029747015.1 Carnegiea gigantea | reverse complement strand
ATATATAAGATTTTTTCTTCTCTGTGAACCTAGAGTAACCTGGGCGCCATTGCCAGAGGAGGGAAGAGGGGACGCCCTAGGGTTCATCGAGGGCAATTGGAAGATAATGTTCAGTCACTGGTTGCAGCAACACCTGCTATCTCATCTGAAACTATTGGTGCAGAGGGAATCGTCAGCTCATAGTAGCAAATCAATGGAACAGGTCAAGAGTTGTAGCAAACTTCGAGCAGGGTGCTTCCTTCAGCTGTATCACTAGTGGATCCAAATTAAGGTACAACACTAGAATTCGTTCTAGCTGTCAAGATACGTGGAATTAAATGTGCTAAATTAGATGAAGCTGATGTGCAAAATGAGATAACCTATTGGCAAAATGCAGTAATATACTGTGTGCTAGGGGCGAATCCACCATACGAAATAATTGAAGGTTTTGTTAGACGAATCTGGGTTGGATATGCAATTGATAAAGTTTTGTTGATTAAGAGAGGTTTATATCTAGTCAGGTTTGTTGATCACGCAATGCACTGACAATAGCCCGGAAAGGGGCCTATTATTTTGACCAGAAACGTTTTGTTATCGAAGCATGGAGCCCAGAAATGGATATCAACACTGATGCCATTACCTCCTTGCCTATCTGGATATAGTTGCCTGAATTGGATATCAAATATTAGGGTATGCATAGCCTTAGTAAAATAGGAAGCATCCTGGGTATCCCACTGAAGACTGACAAATATACAAAAGAAAAGTCCATGTTGAGATATGCTAGATTGTTGGTTGAAATGCAATTGGAGGGACAGTTCCTAGAATATATTGAATTTGCAAATGACAAAAATGTGCTCATTAGACAGAAAGTGGTGTATGAATAGATGCCACTCAAGTGCACTCATTGCAAAATGTTTAGCCATTTACAAGAGAACTGTAGAAAACAGATTACTCATAGGTAAGGATGGAGAGCTAAAACATAGGTATCATCCTAGGAACATAATCAACAGCCAGTAGGGAATGATCAGAATGAGCAAAATAGGGAAGAGGGTTTTCAGACAGCTACAAAACATGTTGCTAGACAGCAGAGTAGCAGACCTTTTAAACTAGGGCCTTCTGCCACTACAAGTGAAATGCAGCAAGCCAACCCCTTCTTGGCTCTACTGGAGGGTAATGAGAAACACATAAGTGGAGGAGGACACCCCCCCAACGGATAGGATCATAAGCTGGAATGTGAGGGGCATGAATAGCCCCAATAAGCAAGAAGACATTAAGATTTTCTTACAGCAGCATCAAGCTGGTTTGGTTAGATTCTTGGAAACAAAGGTATAGGCACACAACATAGCTAATGTAATGGGAAAAATCTACTCAAATTGGGAATGGTTACATAATGCCACTGACACAGAGAGGGGCAGAATAATTATCAGCTGGCATCCTAGAAGATACCAGTTCTTTTTGCTTCATATGCATGACCAAGTAATTCATGGAAAAGCTTTCCAGCTGTCTACCAACAAATGGTTTGAGATTACATTTGTCTACGGAAGGAATGTAAAAGACCAAAAACTTCCCTTATAGAATAGCCTGAAAGATATATCACAATCCCTCAATAGCCCATGGAGTGTGATTGGAGACTTCAACTCAGTGCTGCACAAAGGGGAGAGATTAGGAGGGATAGAGGTCACTGATAGAGAGATGAGAGGCTTTGCAGACTGCATCTAACAATGTAACCTACAAGAGTTTTGCTATGAAGGAGCTTTTTTCACATGGACAAATAAGACTATATGGTCAAGAATTGACAGGGCATTACATAATAAACTATGGTATGATGCCTTTGTTTACACATATGTGTATTATAAATCTCGAGGGCTATCTGATCATACCCCAATCATTATTAATTTCCCTCACCTTCCCAAGCCAAAATCCATATTCCTATTTTATTATATGTGGACTAATGATAGAGGGTTCAAGGGACTGTTTCGGCATTACCTGGCACAGCCCCATGCTGGCACTCCTCTAAAGCAACTTCAGCAAGTGCTCTGCAGGTTAAGAAAACCTCTTCAACAGCTGAATAAAAGCAAATATAATGACATTTACACACAATAGGCAAAAGCCAGATCAGACCTTCTACATATCCAAGCCCTGTTACAACCGGACCCTCTCAATTCTAAGCTCCTCTAAAAAGAAACTCAGAGTAGAGAATCCTATGTCTCAATCAACCATTCTGCCATTTCCCTCATTAAGCAACAAAGCAAAGCTGAATCGCTTGGTTTTGGTGATAAATGCTCAAGAATGTTCATGGCAAGGGTCAAACAAAGGAAGGCTTTAACTAGCATTTTTCATATCCAAGACCAGCATGACCAAAGGGCGGAGGGGTTTGAGGATGTGACAAGAGTTATGACAAAGTACTATCAAGAGCTCCTGGGAAGGAAAAACCCCCACAGAACCAGAGTAGATCCCTTGGTAATAGAGGAGGGGAGATGTCTCTCCATTGACCAGCAAATCTTCCTATGCCAACTATTTCAGGACTCAGATATTAACAAGGTGTTTTTCTCAATACCTAACCACAAATTCCGTGGCCCTGATGAGTACAATAGTGGGTTTTACAAGGTAATTTGGGAAGACATTGGCCCTTCGGTATGCTCTGCCATACAGGAATTCTTTTCAGGAGGACACTTACCAAGTTTCCTTGGGCAAACAAAGCTCATCTTATTGCCAAAGGTCCCAAACCCTAAAAGGGCTAAAGACTTTAGGCTAATTTCTTACTCCAATGTGGTCCATAAATGTATAACAAAACTGACATGCAACAAGCTGAAAGAGGTTCTTCCACACATCATTGATGCTGGTCAAGGGGCTTTTGTCCAAGGGAGGGAACTTCTATACAATGTACTACTTTGCCAAGATATGGCTAGAGGATACACAAGGAAGCACACCCCCCTAGCTACATCATGAAAGTGGACTTACACAAGGCATTTGACTCAGTCCATTGGGAGTTCATCCAAGAACTACTTAATGCTCTCAAATTCCCTCCTCTATTGACAAAATGGATCACGTGTTGCATTTCCTCAGTACAGTTTTCCATTAGCATCAATGGACAACGGGGGATTTCTTTAGAGGGGAAAGGGGGCTAAAATAAGGAGATCCACTCTTCCCCCTACTTTTTGTGATAACCTTGGACTATCTTTCAAGGTTGTTCAGGATAGCTAGTTCACAACTTGGTTTTGCATATCACCCCCACTGCAAAAAGCTGGGACT
>JAKOGI010005521.1:0-2500 GCA_029747015.1 Carnegiea gigantea | reverse complement strand
TGATTTGGAATAGAGAACAACACTTTCTTAACATCTGAGTCTTCAAATGGTTAACATAACATAATCTACTTTTCAATAGTCAGGCAGTGCCCTAGCTCTATCACTTGCAGGTTAATATTTGTTCTTTGGTGATCCATCATCCCTAAAAACGCTTTGTAATATTTAGTTATAACCTCTGACACAACTTCAAATCCCTCTACTCTTTGATTATTCTAATCTCTTATGTGGAGGACACTTGTCAGAGCTTTCCTTTGTTTAATTCTAGCCATAAAAATCCTTCGTCATTCATCTCTAAAACCAATCCAGTCAGCTTCACCTTGTTGTTTAATGAGCAAAATAGCTGCATGGTTGATTACAATATAGTTTTCTCTGTTACTTGTCTCCTTTTGAAGTAGTTCAGTGTTGAAAGGATCCTGTTATAATAGGGTTTGAGTCTGAAGAAAGTCATTTCTTGCCCTTGCCTGCTGTGCATAGATATCTACATATCTTCTCTTGTTCAACTATTTAAAGGGATGTCTTAGGCTGCTTAGAACCCGCTAGAGTGTGTTTAGACTAGAGCCCCTTTGATTCTGTGCCAGACTATGCTTAACCATGTCCTTGAAACCCTTGTCTTTTGTCTACATGTCACAAAATTGAAATGTGTTCCTGGGCCTTGGACAGTGGAGGAAACTCAAAATAATAGGAAAATAATAGGAGTATGGTCTGACAGTCCCTGTGACATATAATGCACATATGTGTAGGCAAAACCTTTATACCATAGCTCATTATGAGGGGCCTTATCAATTCTTAATCAAACTGTCTTGTTTGTCCATGTGAAAAAAGCCCCCTCATAAGTAAACTCTTACAGTCCACAATGTTTGATGCATGCTGCAAAATCACTAATTTCTCCATTAGTAACTTCAATCCCTCCTATTCTCTCCCCCTGATTAAGCATTGAGTTGAAATCCCCAAGTACACACCATGAATCCTCTAGTGACTGAGATGAAGATATAAGATCGTCCCACGAGGGGATTCTTTGTTCCTCTAAATTTCTACCATAAACAAATGTGATATAGAACTTCTTGTTTGTTGACAGTTGAATGGCTTCACCATGGATTAGTTGGTTAGTTTTGAGGATCAAATTAAACTGATACCTTCTTGGATGCCAGCTGAGGATGATTCTGCCTCTGTCAGTCATAGATGCATTGTGTTTCCATTGCCAATTTTGATAAACTTTGTCCATCACTTATACCATGTTTTGGTCCTCAACCTTAGTTTCCAGAAAGCCGACCATTCTAGCTTGTTGGTGCTACAAGAAGATTTTGATATCTTCTTGCTTATTGGGGCATTCACACCCCTCACATTCTAGCTGATGATCTTATCCATTTGGGGTTAAGGTTCCTCCCTCCCCTTCCTCTGCCTGGTTTCCATCTTCCTCTAACAGAACTTTATAGGTGTTGGCCTACAGCAGGTCATTTGGAGTTGTGCTTTCTTTTTGTCCTTTTACTCTTGTAACACAGTGTTTTGTAGTATGCTTAGTGACTAACTGAAAATCATCATCTCCTCTTGACTTAACTCTTTCTGATGGCTGATTCTGTTCTTGTGGATGCACTTGTGATCTGACTCTCCATTCCTTTCTGTGATTGTCTTGCTTTCTGTGGTTCTCTTATGTATGCCCAAACATTTTACAATGAGAACATTTGAGAGGATGCCATTCATAGGTGACCTTTTGCCTAATTAGCACACTTTTCCCATTTACAAATTCAACGTAATCTGGGAAGTGTCCCTCTAAAGGCATTTCCACCAATAATCTTACATACTTAAGCATGGATTTCTCCTTTGAGTATTTGTCTGTTTTTAGTGGAATACCCAGCATGCTGCCTATTTTACTTAGGCTTTGGATCCCCCAGTATTTTATATCCAGTTCAGGTAGTTGTATCCAAATTGGTGGTGAAGCAATAGCATCAATGTTAGTCTCCATTTTTGGGTTCCAGGCCTTGACTCTAAAGGGCTTCTGGTCAAAATGATAAATCCCCTTTTGTGCTACAGTCAGTGTATCTTAATGTTCTATAAATCTCATGAGATAAAGCCCTTTTTTAATCAATAACACTTTATCAATGGCCAACTCACGCCAGATTTGTCTCACATACCCTGCTATAACCTCATGAGGGGGAGTGGCAGCCAAAACACAACATGTCACCGCATTTTGCCAGTAAGCTACCTCCCCTTCAATGTCTTCCTCAACCAATTTAGCACATTTTATTCCATTAATTACAGAAACTGGGAAGAATTCCAGAGCCATACCTTCATTTGGGACCACCATAGATGTAAATGATGGAAGAACGCTGGTGGGATTTTGTTCCATCTCTTGCACTGTTCAATTGATTTGCTGGTGTGAGCTTATTGATATCACTGGGCTAGTGCGTCCTAGTGAAATTGCTGTTGTGGATGCTTATGTGTGTGTATGTTTGTGTGTGTGAGTGCATACATACATATATACATACAAACATATACATATATA
>JAKOGI010005520.1:0-10771 GCA_029747015.1 Carnegiea gigantea | reverse complement strand
ATATATATACACACACACACGCATGTACATATACAAGCACATATACATATTTATACACATATATGTTTATAAATATATATATATGTATTCATTGGAGGTCGCTTACCTTAGTAGGGATCGTTTACTATGTACAATTCCAAAGTCTGCCACATTCTTCCTCCCTTTCACTTTCTAGGTGTATTAGGGTTCGTTCGACCCCAAACATCATCACTCTATTCACGAATAACAATCCGTATAATAGAATGCAAGTGATGCACGACGTAGGCAGCATTGGTAAGAAAGGGGAACAGTGGATATACTTACACAATGTTTAATGAGATTCTACCACTGGAATTTAGTTTTTCAAGCATGCATGTGAAAATTCCCCTAATTTCACTCAGGCAATTCAAAATTCACAGCAGTGAGGTACCATTTAGTAGGATTATTAATCATAGCAACTAATTCCCCATTATTCCTTTCCTAGCCCATTATGAAGGATTCTATCGACGTGCACATCTTAGCACATACACATTTATAAGCAACATTTGATACAGATAAGGGTGCGTATTTGTGAAGCTAAACTCCCTCATCATCACTAACGGAAAGCTAATCCTTCAGTGTAAGATAAACTTGGCTCGACATTCAAAATGACATTAACATCTCAAAATCTTGAGTTTCAAAGGATGAAAAATAGCTTATCTGTTTTGAATCTCTTTGTTTTTAATAGAAGGATGGTTAAATGCTTCTACCTCTCTTTGCCGACCTTCGAATACACATGCTCACTCCATTATGGGGCCTGAGGAGCAAATCGTACTTCAGCGGCAAAGATGGGCTTAGAGTTAAGGCTTTTCCAATCATTCGATTTCAAATCATATGTTCTTTAAACTTTCGATTAAAATCACCAAGACCTATAAGCGAAACAACTTTCGATTGAGCTAACACTTAACTTATCCACGAGAATACGAGCCACTCGGCCTATACCTTACCAAGTGGTTCTTCCATCCAGCAAATCAACTCACTCAAGCTACACCTAACTATGTAAACGTGCCACCATTCACATAAAACTCACATTTGCACAGAAGGTAGGCATGTATCACGTCATCGTGAACGTGTTCCTAGGCAACTATCTGAGATGCAATACCCAGGTCGCGGCTTATGGTTGCAGGACCTTACTCTGATACCATCAATGTAACACCACTAGCCCCTAGGGTCGGGAGCGTTACGTTCTCTTAACTTTCTATTTAAATTCTTGGGGCAAAACGAACAGAGTTTCCTTTAAAAACTGACCGTTTCTAGGCTAGAAGCCTTACAATAAACCCCTGCAATCAACGGAAGCGTACAACATTTTAAAATAAGCTCAAGGCTATACGCCGAAATTCATAACTCAATAAGAAATTCGCTAAGAGTACTCAAACAACATAGTTCGTTAATAAAGAGGAAATGAAAGGTACAACTCACCGGTTCACACAACCAGAGTAATGGGGTTTACACCCAAAACATAACTAACTTTGACCAAGAAGACATCTAACTAATTAGATGGTTGGCCCATACGATCATACAGAGCGACCTTTATACCATATGCATTACATAAATTAGAATACTTGGTTTACATATGTTTACAAACTAAGAATACATTCTATAACATCATCAAGGAGTGAGACTACTTCACTATGGGCATGCTTGATTCCCTTTAAGCAAGGGTAACTTCCATTTTGGCATAGCTGACTTGACTTCTTCCTCTCGTAAAGAAAACCTAGGGAAAAAGAGAAAGGAGTAGTGGGATGAGCAACCACATGCTTAGTGAGTGTCCCTCGACCCCCTTAAAACCAAATCCGTTGCAGGCAATAATATCTTTAATTGTCACATATCATGTATTCATACTTTACTATCATATTAGGCATTCATAAAACCCTTATGGAAGGATCACTAGCCATAAACTTCATTTTAACCACTCAAATACATTTCTAGATCTCTGAATGACTAAGTTCATTTACCAACAAGCAGTCAAACATATAAGCAAGCAATGAGGCCAAACACAGAACTTTCTTTCATGGGTTATGTGATATACATGTGAGTTATTCCTTGCCTACCCAATGCACTTACACGAGATGCTTAAGCACAGGAAGTAGAGATTATGCAAGGAGCTTTCTTTCAGAGAACATGCACATTCAATCTCATATGCTCGATGCATTATTAGAATATGGCCACATGTTACTTGAAATCACATCCAACTGTGCTTAGAAACCTTTTTCATTAGGCATTCATAGGAATTTTCCTTTCTTTTATTAAAAACACTTTACTTAGCCTCTTAGGCCTCATAAAAACTCTTTTCTTAGCAATCTTGAGGCTCATAAAGCTCAGGCTTATAAAGCTCTTCTCTTAGCCTCTTGGAGGCTCTTATTCTTTTAAAGAATCTATTTCGTATTGGTCCTATAATGACCCTTAAAAACTTTCTTTCTGAAATACCTAAAAAGGCAAAATGCTAACTGCTTTCCTTATTCATTAGAAAAATACTCATGGCATAACATAATCGTTTATTAAAAGAAACATACATAACGATTTGACCACATAAGTGAGGAGGCTAAACTCTTAGAGGTACTTTGTTACTGCCATCCCAAGCCGGCCAAACTCGAGCGGCAACATATGCCTATTCGGACAGACATCATACTATGCTGAGATATAACTTACATACTGAGACTTTAGACGGGATTCAAACCACTATCCCTGAGTCATCTTAACATAGCTTATGTCATGCCAGGCGAGATACTAAGCCTCCATCCCTAGCTCTCAGACTTATGCTTAAAGTTTCTAGAGTAGCTCCTCAACGTACACATAAACATAAACATAAATACTTACACATATGCGTACTTATGCTTATCTAGCAAAATAGCGCATAACCCTATCATTGGTTATGATTCTTTCATTTTCAACTTGGAAACCCTTTTAAAATTGTAATGAATTTGTTAACTCGCAATTCAAAACTCATTCGAAACTTAAAGTACTTAGCTAGCATATAACTCAAACTAAGTTTCGTAATAAAACTCCTTCAGTTGCCCTTTTAAAGATTACTAAGTTCGCAAATCATTCACATAGCATCATTTAACAATTTCAAGAGGGAAGGGTTTCACACATGGCACATCCATAACACTTCATAATCAATCAAGCTCAGCGTAAGCCACACATGGCCTCACAATCCATACGATTGTGGTTAATTCACAACCCATGCTCCCTCCTTACATAGTAACCTGCTGCAGGAAACCTCGAACCACTCGTAGTTCTACCTCAAACCATCTAACTACCATCTCAGTCTTAATTTCACAATCTAGCATTCTAACCCCTAGGTCATACTGAAAAGCGGTATGTAAACTTACCAATGCATGACTTGCCGAGCAAGCAAATATGATTTAGTAGTGCGCTACAGCCAACAGTTATAACCATATATACATACATATATATATATATATATATATATATATGCATGTATGTGTATATATATATATATATATATATATATATATATATATATATATATATATATATGTATATGTATATATCGCATTAACTTGAAACGAATGCTTAGCAAGCTGAATTAAACTTGCAAGGCATGAAACTTGATTACATTCATGCATTACAATCAAGGGGTAAACATGCTCCTTTCAACATTCATAAATTATTTCCAAAGCTACAAGCATGATTTAACTAAATAGGCAGGCATCGATTGGAGGTGTTCATTTATTATTTTGAAGTCCCTATTTAGGTATAAGTTAACTAATCACACAAGTATCAATTCTAATTCACATTTCATTTCGAAGCTATTAATCGAGCAATAATTAACTGCGAATACATGTGTCGATTCTAAGGATCCACATTTCGTTTCGAAGCTACTAATCGAGCGTGAATTAACTAAGTGTACGTGTATCGATTCTAAGCATTCACATTTCATGTCGAGGCTACTAATAGGCATGTATTAACTAAACTAACATATACCGATTCGAAGCCATTTTCAAGCGTATCTTTTACGAACTTAACAAGCATCAACATGCACGCATAGGTTCTTTTGAAGCTACTTATAGGCATGAGTTCACTAAACTAACCTATTTCGATTTGAAGCATTATTAGGTTAACGCGAAGCTACTAATCAGACATACATTAACTAGTTATTCAAGTGTCGATTCGAATGCCAACATGTTAATTTGAAATTACTTTTTAGGCATGAATTAACTTAATTAAACAGACATTGATTTAGATGCTAACATGTTAATTCAAAGCATTGATAGCTTATTTCGAAGTTACTTCAGGCATAAATTAACTGAACTAAACATGCATCGAATTAATGTGTGCTTAGGTCATTTTAGGAGTTATTTTTAAACATGACTTAGTTAACTTAACAAGTATCGATTCAAGTATGAATCAGCTGATTTAACATGCATAATCTGGACCTGAATTTAACCGTACTAAACATACGTAATCACTTCACAATTCCAATCAGCCTAATCAACCTTAAACTAACATGCATCTCATCCTAAGGGTTAAAACATTTCAAATTTACTAATACTTAGGAGGCGAGAAACACCCACCTAGAATCCATGCTAGAGGACGCGATCTAAGGGCTTTGGCTCGACTTTGAAAGCCAGAAAACCTCAATCCTCAATTCAATTAGTCCCAAACGTACGCCCAGTTGATGTGATTGAAACCCTAGCCCAACACAGACCCAAATCAGCACGCCCAAACTCGGTTCTGCCGCTCTTTGTGGGGGTCTCGGCCTATTGTGGTGGTTGCTCGAATTGCGCCTACCGAAGACCCTCGCCGTCGACCTCCACCATCGACGATGCCCTCTCTCAATCCCGATCCCCTCTCTCAATTCGCTCCCTCAGCCTTGCTCGATCTCTCCCTCTATCTGCTGGGTCACGGTCGTGGCTTGGCTGCGCACACCAGTGGTGCCGCTGTCGCCGTTGCCGTCACCGGCCTCCCCTCACTCTCTCTTCTCTCACTCTCGCTGTGGTGGCGTGGGTCGTGGGGCTGGGGTTTGACAACCCCCCTGGTCGTGCGTTTTCCCTGACAAAGTAAGGGGCTTCGGCCCCTTATTTGTTTTTACTGTTATTATTATTTTTGGTTGCTTGCTCAACACTTAACACCGCAAATCTAATTCGTATCCTGAATTCAAAACTCAAAATCAATAATACGACCCTTTGTTGATTATTCGTTCCCCAATACATTGAGGTTCGATTTATTAAACCTCGAAACTATTTCTAAGGTTGATGACCTAATCATATTCGCATTCCTAATCGATTTAGTACTCGTTAATAATCTATATTAACGCATACTAAAAATCATCGAAAGATTTTCAACACTAATAATAATGGTAATATTAATAGCGACGAAAACATTCTTTTTAATAAAATTATCGTTCATATAAGCACATCGATAGTAATTTTAGCTCATATAGTTACTAAAAGTACAATTTTATAGCGTAAAAAGGCAATACACTCAGCTTGACGAAAAATAAAGAATGCGGGCATCACATTCGTCCACCCTTAAGAGAATTCCGTCCTCGAAATTCTAAAACTAAGTTCAGTCATCCCTAGAATGTATGCACACAACTATGATCTACGCGGTAGGTTTCCAACATGTTTTATTTTGCAGACACTACTTCTTTTAAATCGAAAAAAATGGCTTATGGTATCCAGTATACTCCTCGCCAATCCTCTTCAACCGTCTACTTACTCTATTTAGGCGCTGAGGGCAAATTGCATTGAAGAGGGGTAACTGAGTTGGCATAGAAAACCATACAAGGCTTGTTTTTAAAAAAACTGAACATAGACCTTCGAATGTCTAGACTCAACTCGCATAGTAGGCGACAACTCTATGCATATGCACCTATGGTTATGCATATGCACCTAGGGTTGGGCATCTAGAGATATGACAACTGAGATAATATACTAGTAGTCTCATTCTAAAACATGAATTCAAGTCAGCTTTGGGATCACAATAGTTAACTCACAGATTTCTATAATACATTAGAACAATAAGAACGTCACATACCACCACATAGTATCATTGAAGCATAATAGCATCACATAGCATTGCATAGTATCAGTAATTTAGTATTCTCAAGTCTAGAATTCCCAAGCAACATGAAAATGTCTAATACGCACATAGTAAGCAATTATAAAACTGAAGCATATGTGACCAATATTTCTATGTTTTTATATCAATTCCGACTAACTTTTAAGCATTTCATTCATGGCAACTTAGACAGGACATATGAAGGTCATATGAAGGGGTTAACCTAATCAGGTTTGTTCTAAAATATGAAGATATTAGGTCAATCTAAGGTTAAATCATTTACGAGAAGTTACCACATCACACTAAGATAGCAGAGACATCAAATTACATCATAAGGACAACGAAGGAACTCGGTGTAACACTTGAATTCACATTAACATCATGTAGGGGTTAACAACAAAGCACTGAAGATCAAGAATCACGAATAACATAAACTAGCATTTCATGTCGATAAGAATAACTTTGAGATAGAAAAGCTAAGGCATAATGTAAATCGATGGTTTTGATGGTGGGGAGACTTTCCCTAAGGTCCCTATTTGGAACTGATTGTCTCTTAAGTTATAGATTCATACAAATGAATGGTTATGCTCCTAGACGAATCCTAGGTCTGTGGCTTATGGGCTTACATGCTTCTGCTGTGCTACTCTGATCAAACATACAAGGGCAAGGATACATGAATGCATGTTTCTAAGGTCGCCTTACCATGCTTCAAATATGTGTGTATGCAGTTATTTAACTATCACGTGGAATCATAGAATTCACAGAATGCAAATAATGAGTCAGTCATGCCATGAATTACGAAACTTAATTCATTTGGCTAATCAAGTCACATACCAAACCAACTTAAGTCAAGCAAAATGAAGATATGCATTTACTAAGCCAATCATTCACACGATACTTGAAAAACCACGCATAATGGACATGAGAGTCCATATATATGATGACATGACCCTGAATGCTCCACCATGATACTTTCTTACACATGAAATACACATGTCTATAGAGGTGATTCATGTAAATGTAGCTCTATTGTAATCTAGTCACGTATTACATACATCGAGTTCAATTAGTCTGACTATAACATGAGAAAACAGTATTGACGGGCTGTACATGATGATTCGAGGGTCATATTGTATAACGAACTGCATAAATTCAAATTGATCTAACTAATACAGTTACATGTTTAATCAAATTCAACTCAAGCGATTGCCGGAACTCATTTTGTTAGCATTTCATCGCAAACACATCGATGGCCTTATAAGCATGCATTAAGGTCTTATGAGGTGCACATATCCTACCAGTGATCATAGGAATCTTATTAGAGGTCCCTTACCTTAGTGGGGATCGTTTACTATGTACAATTCCAAAGTCTGCTAGGTTCTTCCTTCCTTTTGCTTTCTGGGTGTGTTAGGGTTCGTTCGAGCCAAAACATCGTCACCCCATTCATAAATAATAATTCGTATAATAGAATGCAAGTAATACATGACTTAGGTAACAATGGTAAGAAAGGGGAATAGTAGGTACACTTATGCAATGTTTAACGAGATTCTACCACTAGCATTTAGTTTTTCAAGTATCCATATGAAAATATCCCCTAATTTCACTCAGGTAATTCGAAATTCACAACAACAAGGTACCATTTAGTAGGATTATCAATCATAGCAACTAATTCCCCATCATTCCTTTCCTAGCCCATTACTTAGGATTCTATCGACGTACACATCTTAGCACATACACATTTACAAGCAACATTTGATACACAGAAGGGTGCGTATTTGTGAATCTAAACTCCCTCATCATCACTAACAGAAAGCTAATCCTTCAGTGTAAGATAAACTTGGCTCGATAGTCAAAACGGCATTAACATCTCAAAATCTTGAGTTTTAAAGGATGAAAAAATAGCTTATCTATTTCGAATCTCTTTGTTTTTAATAAAAGGATGGTTAATTGCTTCTAGCTCTCTTTACTAACCTTCGAGTACGTCTGTTCACTCCATTGTAGGGCTCGAGGAGCAAATCGTACTTCAGGGGCAAAGATGAGCTCACAGTTAAGGCTTTTCCAATCATTCGATCTCAAATCATATGTTGTTTAAACTTTGGATTAAAATCACCAAGGCCTACAAGTGAAACAATTGTTGATTGAGCTAACTCTTAACTTATCCTCGAGAATACGAGCCACTTGGCCTATACCTTACCAAGTGGTTCTTCCATCCAGCCAATCAACTCACTCAAGCTGCACCTAACTAGGTAAACGTGCCAAGATTCACATAAAACTCACACTTGCACAGAAGGCAGGCATGTATCACGTCATCGTGAATGCGTTCCTAGGTAATTATATGAGATGCAAGACTCAAGTCGCGGCCTATAGTCACAGGATCGTGCTCTGATACCATCAATGTAACACCTCGAGCCCCTAGGGCTAGGAGTGTTACATTCTCTTAACTTTCTACTTAAATTTCTGGGGTGAAACGGATAGAGTTTCCTCTAAAAACTGACCATTTCCAGGCTAGAAGCCTTACGATAAACCCCTGCAATCAACGGAAGCCTATAACATTTTAAAATAAGCTCAATAGCTATATGCTGGAGTTCATAACTCAACGGGCAATTCGCTCGGATTACTCAAACAATATAGTTCGTTAATAAAGAAGAAATGAAAGGTACAACTCAACGGTTCACACAATCGGAGTAATGGGATTTACATCCCAAAACATAACTAACTTTGACTAAGAAGACATCTAACTAATTAGATGGTTGGCTCATACGGCCATACCGAGCGACCTTTATACCATATGCGTTACATGAACTAGAATAATTGGTTTACATATATTTACAAACTAAGAATACATTCTATAACATCATTAAGGAGTGAGACTACTTCACTATGGGCATACTTGACTCCCTTTAAGCAAGGGTGACTTCCATTTCGGCATAGCTGACTCAACTTCTTCCTGTCATAGAGAAAACCTAGGGGAAAAGGGAAAAGAGTAGTGGGATGAACAACCATATGCTCAGTGAGTGTCCCTCGACCCCCTTAAAACCAAAATGGTTGGAGGCAATAATATCTTTAATAGTCACATATCACGTACTCATACTTTACTATCATATTAGGCATTCATAAAACCCTTATGAAAGGATCACTAACCATAAACTTCATTTTAACCACTCAAACACATCTCTAGGTCCCTGAATGACTAAGTTCCTTTACCAATAAGCAGTCAAACAAGCAACGAGGCTAAACACAGAACTTTCTTTCATAGGTTTCGTGATATACATGTGAGTTATGCCTTGCCTACCCAATGCACTTACACGAGATGCTTACACACAGAAAGTAGGGATTATGCAAGGAGCTTTCTTTCATAGAACATGCACATTCAATCTTATATGCTCGATGCATTATAAGAGTATGGCCATATACTACTTGAAATCGCATCCAACTATGCTCAAAAACCTTGTTCATTAGGCATTCATATGAATTTTCCTTTTTTTTATTGAAAACACTTTACTTAGCCTCTTAGGGCTCATAAAAACTCTTTTCTTAGCAATCTTAAGGCTCATAAAGCTCTTCTCTTAGCCTCTTTGAGACTCTTATTCTTTAAAAGAATATTTTTCGTATTGGTCCTATAATGACCCTTAAAAACTTTCTTTCTGAAATACTTCAAAAGGCGAAACGCTAACTACTTTTCTTATTCATTAGGAAAATACCATTGGCATAAGATCATCGTTTATTAAAAGAAACATACATAACGATTTGATCACATAAGTGAGGAGACTAAACTCTTAGAGGTACTTTGTTACTGTCATCCCGAGCCGCCCAAACTTGAGCGGCAACATACATCTATTCGGGCAGACATCATACTATAGTGAGACATAACTTACACACTGAGACTTCAGGTGGGATTCAAACCACCATCCTTGAGTCATCTTAACATAGCTTATGTCATGCCAGGCGAGATACTAAGCTACCATCCCGGGCTCTCAGACTTAAGCTTAAAGTTTCTAGAGTAGCTCCTCAACGTACACATAAACATAAACATAATTACTTACACATATGCGTGCTTATGCTTATTCATATATATGCTTGTCTAGCAAAATAGCCCATAACCCTACCATTGGTTATGGTTCTTTCATTTTCAACTTGGAAACCCTTTTGAAATCGTATTGAATTTGCTAACTCGCAATTCAAAACTCATTCGAAACTTAAAGTACTTAGCTTGCATATAAATCAAACTAAGTTTCGTAATAAAACTCCTTCAGTTGCCCTTTAAAGATTATTGAGTTCGTAAATCATTCACATAGCATCATTCAACAATTTCAAGAGGGAAGGGTTCCACATATGGCACGTACATAACACTTCAGAATCAATCATTCTCAACATAAGCTACACATGGCCTTGCAATCTACATGATTGCGGTTAATTCACAACACAGGCTCCCTCCTCACATAGCAACCAACAATAGGAAGCCTCAAACCACTCATAGTTTTACCTCAAACCATCCAACTACCATCTCGGTCTCAATTTCACAATCTAGTATTCTAACCCCTAGGTCATACTGAAAAGCAGTATATAAACTTACCAATGTATAACTTACCAAGCAAGTAAATATGATTTAGCAGTGCGCTACAGCCAACGGCTATAACCATACATACATACATACATACATACATACATAAATACATACATACATACATACATATATATATATATATATATATATATATATATATAT
>JAKOGI010005519.1:5000-10773 GCA_029747015.1 Carnegiea gigantea | reverse complement strand
CGGATCCCATCAGAACCCCGCAGTTAAGCGTGCTTGGGCGAAAGTAGTGCTAGGATGGGTGACCTCCTAGGAAGTCCTCGCGTTGCACCCCTTTTTCGTTGTTTTTTTCTTTCTTAGAAGCGCCGATCTTTCTCGTTTCATTTGCTGTAGACAGCGGATGAGAACTGACCAGGACGTGGAAAAAGCATTCAAATCAGGCCATCCGCCTATGTTCAGTCGAAATTACCGAAATTCCCCTACGGACGCCTCGTGGCCCTGAAAAACACATCAGAGGCCCCTTTTTACTGCAACGCCCGGACGAAACCCCATGCATGCACGGGGCGATGAAGGTGGTCGAGCTACCGTCCGTAACGCACGCTTAGCTCGCCTCTTCCGAGTTGTCAGCTACGAACTTGCGACCTCTTTGGAGCCGACGTGCTTTATGCGCAACTCAGCGGCCGCGTACCCTCAATGAAACATTTGTTTCGCAAGAATTCGATGGGTGCGATTATACCAGCACTAATGCACCGGATCCCATCAGAACTCCGCAGTTAAGCGTGCTTGGGCGAGAGTATTACTGGGATGGGTGACCTCGTGGGAAGTCCTCGTGTTGCACCCCTTTTTCGTTGTTTTTTCTCTCTCAAAACCACCGATCTTTCTCGTTTCATTTGCTGCGGCCGCCGGATGAGGACTGACCAGGACGAGGAAAAAGCTTCCAAATCAGGCCTTCCGTCCTTGTTCAATCGAAATTACAGAAATTCCTTTACGGACGCCGCCGGGCACTGAAAACCACATTAGAGGCCCCTTTTTACTGCAACACACGGACGAAACCCAATGCTCGCACGGGGCGATGAAGGCGGTCGAGCTACCGTCCGTAACGAACTCTTAGCCCGCCGCTTCCGAGCTGTCAGTTACAAACTTGCGAACTCTTTAGATTTTGCGCGATGTATGAGCGACTCGGCAGCCGCGTGCACTCCATAAAAGATTTGTTCCACCAGATTCTAATGGGTGCGATCATCCCAGCACTAATGCGCCGGATCCGATCAGAACTGCGCAGTTACGCGTGCTTGGGCGAGAGTAGTACTGGGATGGGTGACCTCCTGGGAAGTCCTCGTGTTGCGCCCCTTTTTCGCTGTTTTTTCTTTTTCAAAACCACCGATCTTTCTCGTTTCATGTGCTTCGGCCGCCGGATGAGGACTGACCAGGACGAGGAAAAAAGCATCCAAGTCAGGCCTTCCGCCCATGCTCACTTGAAATTACCGAAATTCCCCTACGGACGCGTCCAGGCCCTGAAAACCACATCAGATGTCGTTTATTGATACAACACACGGACGAAACCCCATGCACGCACGGGGCGATGAGGGTGGTCGAGCTACCGTCCGTAATGCACTCTTAGCTCGCCGCTTCCGAGCTGCCAGTTACGAACCTGCGATCTCTTTGGAGCTGGCGTGCTGTATGCACAACTCAACGGCCGCTCCCCCTCAACGAAACATTTGTTCCGCAAGAATCCAATGGGCGCGATCATCCCAGCACTAATGGACCGGATCCCATCAGAAATGCGCAATTAAGCGTGCTTGGGCGAGAGTAGTACTAGGATGGGTGACCCCCTGGGAAGTCCTCGTGTTGCACCCCTTTTCGTTATTTTTTTCTTTCTTAAAAGCACCGGTCTTTCTCGTTTCATTTGCTGCGGCCGTCGGATGGAAACTGACCGGGACGAGGAAAAAGCTTTCAAATCAGGTCTTCCGCCCTTGTTCGCTCGAAATTACCGAAATTCCTCCACGGACGCCTCCTGGCACTGAAAACCACATTAGAGGCCCCTTTTTACTGCAACACACGGACGAAAGCCAATGCTCGCACGGGGCGATGAAGGCGGTCGAGCTACCGTCCGTAACGAACTCTTAGCTCGCCGCTTCCGATCTGTCAGTTACGAATTTGCGAACTCTTTAGATTTGGCGCGATGTATGAGCGACTCGGCAGCCGCGTGCACTCTATAAAAGATTTGTTCCGCCAGATTCTAATGGGTGTGATCATCCCAGCATTAATGCTCCGGATCCCGTCAGAACTGCGCAGTTAAGCGTGCTTGGGCGAGAGTAGTACTAGGATGGGTGACCTCCTGGGAAGTCCTCGTGTTGCACCCCTTTTCGTTGTTTTTTTCTTTCTTAGAAGCGCCGATCTTTCTCGTTTCATTTGCTGTGGCCAGCGGATAAGAACTGTCCAGGACGTGGAAAAAGCATCCAAATCAGGCCATCCGCCTATGTTCAGTCGAAATTACTGAAATTCCCCTACGGACGCCTCGCGGCCCTGAAAAACACATTAGAGGCCCCTTTTCACTGCAACGCACGGACGAAACCCCATGCATGCACGGGGCGATGAAGGTGGTCGAGCTACCGTCCGTAACGCACGCTTAGCTCCCCTCTTCCGAGTTGTCAGTTACGAACTTGCGACCTCTTTGGAGCCGGCGTGCTTAATGCGCAACTCAGCGGCCGCGTACCCTCAATGAAACATTTGTTCCGCAAGAATTCGATGGGTGCGATCATACCGGCACTAATGCACCGGATCCCATCAGAACTCCGCAGTTAAGCGTGCTTGGGCGAGAGTAGTACTGGGATGGGTGACCTCCTGGGAAGTCCTAGTGTTCGCCTCCCACTCCGTTCGTGTACTTCGGCCTCACGCGCGCGAGGGGCTTACAAGCTCAAGCGTCTAGGCCCTCACTCACCGATCGTCGGCTTCCACCACCGGAGCGATCAACCCCGCCGTCGTCACACGGATCGGCTCCTCGAGACAAGCCTTCGACCCCGTTCGTGTACTTCGGCCTCACGGGCGCGAGGGGCTTAAAAGCTCAAGCGTCTAGGCCCTCACTCACCGATCGTCGGCTTCCACTACCGGGGCTTCCGGCCCATCCCGCATCGCCTCACCTGTCACCTCGCTTGCGACAGTCAGCCCGCACGTGTTAGGCAACACGCCTCCGCGTAAATCCCACAGCCAGCGCGTCCGCCTCGGGACGAGGGGAGGGTTGTCAGGGTGCTTTCAAGTGGAGTGGGGCGAGAGGGGGAAGTAAGCTGGGGGGGGCAAGGGGTTTTCGGGGGGGGAAGGAAGGTGGTGTGAACAAGGGGTTTTCGGGGGGATCTCGAAGGAAATCGGGTTGGATTTTGAGGAGGGGAGGGGACCCCCACCCCGCGGCACAACGGCATTCCCACCGGCATAATCCCGATGCAAAGGGCACTCCCCGCCCCGCGCAGGCCTCATGTCGCGCCCTAGGAAGTGCTACTCGGGAAGGGCCTCCCACTCCGTTCGTGTACTTCGGCCTCACGGGCGCGAGGGGCTTACAAGCTCAAGCGTCTAGGCCCTCACTCACCGATCGTCGGCTCCCACTACCGGAGCGATCAACCCCGCCGTCGTCGCACGGATCGGCTCAAGACAAGCCTTCCACCCCGTTCGTGGCAGTGCCTCACGGGCGCGAAGGGCTTACAAGCTCAAGCGTCTAGGCCCTCACTCACCGATCACAGGCTTCTCACAACCGGGGCGTCCAGCGCATCCCGCGTCGCCTCTCCTGTCACCGCGCTTGCGACAGTCAGCCCGCACGTGGAAGGCAACACGCCTCCGCGCAAATCCCACAGCCAGTGCGTCCGCCGTCCGCCCCGGGATGGGGGGAGGTGGGTCGTCAAGCAACAGAAAGGCAATGTCAAGGAGCAAGGGGCCATGTCAAGAAACAAGGGACGAGGGGCGCAACGGCATCCCACCGGCAAAATCCCGATGCGAAGGGCACTCCCCGCCCCGCGCAGGCCTCAGGTCGCGCCCTTGGAAGAGCTCCTCGGGAAGGGCCTCCCACTCCGTTCGTGTACTTCGGCCTCACGGGCGCGAGGGGCTTACAAGCTCAAGCGTCTAGGCCCTCACTCACCGATCGTCGGCGTCCACCACCGGAGCGATCAACCCCGCCGTCGTCGCACGGATCGGCTCAAGACAAGCCTTCCACCCCGTTCGTGGCAGTGCCTCACGGGCGCGAGGGGCTTACAAGCTCAAGCTTCTAGGCCCTCACTCACCGATCACAGGCTTCTCACAACCGGGGCGTCCAGCCCATCCCGCGTCGCCTCTACTGTCACCGCGCTTGCGACGGTCAGCCCGCACGTGGAAGGCAACACGCCCCCGCTTAAATCCCACAAGCCAGTGCGTACGCCGTCCGCCCCCAGGACGGGGCATGTCGAGCAACAGAAATGATGTCAGGGAGCAAGGGGGCCGGGTCAAGAAAGAAGGGACGGTGGGCCGCGGGAATTCACCGACAATCACCCCTGCCCACGTGGGGGTGATCACCGTTCTGGGGTGAGGGGGGGCAAGGCCCCCACCCGTGATGGCATCCTAGAAGCCTAGGGAATGCCACCGAAGACGGGCGTCAGGAGCACCACCGGTGCCTCGGAAGGTAGGAACTAGCATAGCAACGATTCCCGCACTCCGTCGACCGATATCCAACAATTTTCATGCTAGTCACGCTTCCCGAGGCAAAACCCGACCCCCGGGGTGGTCCCTCATCCGCCCGCCAAGGTTCAGTGCAAGGAAGCCATGGCAACAAGGCCTTTGACATCATGCCATGCCATGCCATGCATGGGCGATGGCTGCCGCTGGCCCTGCTGCTGCCCCAGCTGCTTGCCAAGCACCTCCCCTATAAAGAGCTCTTATAACTCTACTGGCTCTGCCCCCAGTAGACATCAACTGTGACGAAAAATCATACTGGGGTTTTTGAAGATTTAGAATGTTTCAGCAGCAACCAATGGTACCATTGGAAAGATCATGATGTGAAATTACTAAAAAATATTTTTTCGGAATGTTTCGGACACCCGAGCTATTTTTTATGATTTTTTAAAGTCGAAAACGAAAAAAAATCCTAAAAATCGGAGAAAAATCAGAAAAATGCGGGACAAAGCTTGTAAATCCTCTAAAAATCGTGGGGAAGGGGTGGACAAAATTTGGGGAAAAACGCACGACCAAAATACGGGGATTTTTTCTCGGGACGGCTTTCGGGCGTTCGCGGGGCTGCGGCCAGCGTTCAGGGCCCTGCGGCCAGCGTCCAGGGGCTGCGCCCAGCGTCCAGGGGCTGCGCCCAGCGTCCAGGGGCTGCGCCCAGCGTCCAGGACAAGCGGCCAGCGTTCACAGGCTGCGGCCAGCGTTCAGGAGCTGCGGCCAGCGTTCACAGGGCTGCGGCCAGAGTCCAGGACAAGCGGCCAGCGTTCACAGGGCTGCGGCCAGCGTTCACAGCCTGCGGCCAGCGTCCAGGACAAGCGGCCAGCGTTCACAGGGCTGCGGCCAGCGTTCACATCCTGCGGCCAGCGTCCAGGACAAGCGGCCAGCGTTCACAGGGCTGCGGCCAGCGTTCACAGCCTGCGGCCAGCGTCCAGGACAAGCGGCCAGCGTTCACAGGGCTGCGGCAAGCGTTCACAGCCTGCGGCCAGCGTCCAGGACAAGCGGCCAGCGTTCACAGGGCTGCGGCCAGCGTTCACAGCCTGCGGCCAGCATCCAGCACCCACCGGCAGCCCCCGGCACCCAGCGACAGCATGCCCGGACGCTGCCCGGCATGCATGGATGCTGCCGTGGGCGTCCGGCAGCGTGCGTGGACGCTCTCGGGGGCATGCCCCGGGGCCGACCCTCGGGACCGGGGGGCATGCCCCGGGGCCCCCCGGGGCCGGTCCTCGGGACCCGGGGGCATGCCTCGGCCATGCACCGGGGCCGTTGTGGGGGCCTTCCTCGGGACTCAGGGGCATGCCTTGGGCATGCACCGGGGCCGTTTCGGGGCGATGTGCGGGAC